>VXBL01009715.1:651169-663780 GCA_013400195.1 Aramus guarauna
GGCCTTGACCTGCAGCTCCTCTGCGGGAGAGAGCGGGGAGGCGTCAGCCGCGGGCTCCGGCCCGGAGAGCGCCCGTGGCGGCGCGGTGAGCCGAGCCGGGCCGGGCCGAGCCCTCCCCTCCCGGTGCCCCTTTACCTTCGGCCGAGGGCGCCCAGGCGGCGGCGGGCACCAGGACCGCGGCCACGGCCAGCAGCGCGGCCCAGCCCATGTCGGTGCCGAGGCGGGCCGAACCGGGCCGAATCGAGGCGAGGCGAGCCGAACAGAGCCGGGCCGGGCCGAATCTCGGCGAGCCGGGCCGAAGCGAGCCGAACCTGCGCCGGAGGGGCGGGGGAAGGGGCGGGGCGTCCCCTCCCGGGGGCGGTCCTTCCCCGCGGGGGGCGGGGCCAGCGCTGACCCGCCCACAAAAACACCCCGAGTCCCGGTTCACCCTGAGATAGAATAGATTTATTAGCAAGAGGTAATCAGGAAACATATATTTTTACAAAAAAATGGAAATATTTTTCCAAACAAGCTGTAAGTTGAAATAGATTTAGGGCTTGAAAGAGAATTCTCATACCACGAGGTATTGCTTACAGCAAAAGTGTTCTGGTTGTCAGAGTGGAGCATGCCTGCCACCGTAAAGTTAAACTGTGTTTATATACTGTACAATGTAAAAAATACATGGTAATATTCACAGAATAAGCACTACATTACTATATTCCTGCTAGAAGGTGGTTAGACAGGATTACAGTATATGTAATAAAAACACTCGGTCATCTTTTTCTAATTCTACGTCATGTTACTCAGAGTGGTCACAAGGTGTACGGATCTACAGCATATCAACAGAAGCTTGTCAGGAGCCGGAGGCAGCGAGGACACGCAAAGGGTCGCTTCCATCTTCCCCACTTCGGAGGGACGGGACGGGACGGGGGGGCAGCGGCCGAGAGCCCCCCCCACGCCGGGGCGGCACGCAGAGCAGAGCCGGCGCCTCGTCCGGTGGGAGAACCGCGGACGTTCCCTTCCCCCGGCTCGCCCGGGGACGGCACCGCCGGTGCCGCGGAGCGAGAGCTGCTCCGCGCCGCACGGAGCCCCGGGGGAGCGCGCGGGTTCACCCTCGAGGAGAACAAATGACAAAAATAACATCATCGAAAAGAAACCGGGACTCCAGCAAAGTGTCGATGCGTGAAACCTTAAACGACGCGGGAAATCCTACGCGAGGTCTACTGCGGCCTAAGAACGAGGGGGGCGGTTTGCTTGGAGAAGCACATACGTGAAGTCACTCCAGGGCGTCCAACAGAAACAAACATATATACACTATGGTATAGCGTGTGTACACGAGCAGCCGCCCGCCACTGCTCCGGGCTCAAGAAGGCAGTTTGGGCTCTATCCGCAGAGAAGCTTCGTAAAGGGTTTCTTCGTCCATCACAAAGGAGTGGTCCAGCAGGTACTGCGTCACCTGGGAAAACGAGAGCCAAACCGTTAACGGGGAGGACTCACCCCCGCTGCACCCCCCGATAAATGCTGAGATTGGGAAATGAGAGAGGCCTGAGCGGGAAACGACGAGTTGCAGAAGTGCCCGCGGTTCCTGCCAACCGACGCGGGCACCGCAGGCGCTTGTCCCATCCCGGGATTGCAAAGCCTTGCCTACTCCTCAGCTGCTCTTCTGTTCTTCTTGCTTAGTCTTCCTCCCTAAAATCCTGTTTTATCAGCCGCAAAGTTCTCTCCTGTTGAGAACCCAAAATCCTGATAATTGAGGCACCGCGTAAGTGGGGAACAGCATTCCTGCTGCAGGAATGCTGCTGATGGGGCAGGACATCTGCTCCGGCGCGAGCAGAAAATTTGCTCGTAATTCCTGGGAAGATTTTTCCCAAATTGCTTTTTGGCCTCATTACCCCTGCAGCACGCTCAGCTGATGCCAGAGAGGGGCACAGCCCGTGCCAGGGGTTCGGAGCCGGCCGGCACGAGGAGCGGCCGGCAGCACAGATGGGGCTCGATCCCGTCACCCACAGGAGCATCCGGGAGCTTCTGTAGGGCCGTATCCCCCCCCGCGGGGAGACGGGGCAGCGCACAGCACCTCAGCACCTCAGCACCTCAGCACCCTGCCCCGCAGCTGGCGCTGCCTGTCCGCGGCCGGCTTTCCCGGGGCTTCACACTGATCTTCCTGCTGAGCAGGAGGCCGGCAGGAGGCCGGGAGGAAGCTGGGGTTACTGGTGTCCCCGGTTGGGAAATGGCTGCGGCGTGAGCCCAGCCCCGGGCAGGGACTGGTGGTGCGGGGGACAGGCCCGGGGCTGCCCAGGCTGAAACCGGAGCCCACAGCTCCCCGACTCCGGGGTTGTGGTCCAGAGGGACCCGGGCTGCTCCTGCCACCGCACACGGAAACCGGCGCCGTCGGAGGGCGGTTCGGGCGGTTCGGGCGGGGGGCCCAGGTCACCAACAACACGGCAGCCGGGGCACCACGTGGGTTCGGCAGAGGCCGGCAGGGCAGCAGGGCTGGTCAGGAGGGTTTGCTGTTTCTGGAGAACGGCAGTGCTGCAGACGGTGGAAACCCCCCGCAGCGGTTCCTGGGGCTGCAGCAGAGGAAGTGTGAGGGTGGCTGAGACCTTTCCTCTCATCACACGTGTGGGGCCACCAAGAGGCGGAGACACCCCCCCCCGGCACCACGCTCTGCTCCCAGCCGGCACCCCCAGCCCGGGACGGGGGGGTCTGCCCCAGAGCAGCGAGTGCTGCCTCCAGGGTGGGCTCTGCCGCTGCCCCGAGGGGGGCCCGGGGCCCAGCGCCGCGCAAAGCCGCAGCAGGGGAAGGGGGCACTGAGGAGGGGTGGGCTGCGCGCTGTGCCCAGCTGTGCAGGCAAGGAGCAGGGCGTGCGTTTTATAAACGCGGAGAGCAGCCAAGGAGCGCTCCGGCCACCCGCCGCGCTGCCCGCCCTGCCCCACGGCTGTCGTGTCCCGGTGCAGCTGCTGTCTGGAGCAACGCCGCCGCTGCTGCATCCCGGGGGAGGCACGGGGGAACCTGCTGCGGCCCCTGCAGCCACCCGCCATCCCTGCACCGCTGCCAACGGCCTCCAGCGAGGCACGGGCACCGCTCCCTGCGCAGGGGCACCGGCCATGCTCCTGCTGCAAGGGAGCGCAGGGCGCGAGGGCAGCGGTCCCAGGAGCCGCCAGCGCTTGTTACTCGTTCCCACGGAAGGGCCCCGGATGGGAAAGGTACAGCCTCTCGTTCCACCCCAGGTACAACACAAGCTCCGGCCCGGTTCAAGTCCCGGAGCTGCTCTACCGCAGGACGGGGACGTGCGCAGCCAGAGCCGTGCCCGTGCCCTCGCCGCGCAGAGGTCTCTGCCTCGGCCGACGTTTGCCTGACCACGGCTCACGGTGGAGGGCAGCGCCATGCCCGGTGCCCACCCCTTGCCCCACCGCCCGGCCACGGCCACGCTGCAGCCCCAACTCGGCAGGACCGTGCAGGACCGTGCCCGGCTGCCACCCCCCGTGCCCGCATCGTGGCGGCTTGCAGGAAGAGCCGGAGTGAAAGGGCAGCGCCGTTTGCTGGGAAGAAACGGCAGCAAAGCGAGGGACAGGCAGGGACAGCGCTGACTCGTTCCGCCACGGCTCGGACGGCGGGACGCTGCATCCCGCTGCTCTGCCAGCAACGCTGCGCAGGCGCTGTACGGGGTGCGTGGCACGAGAGGCACCGGAGCAGGGAGGTCACTACCGTCCCCCTCCGTTACGCCTCGTCTGACACAACGCCCCCCCAGCACTGGGTCTGCTGGCATTCTGGTGTGACATTCCTTACAGAAGCACCGTATCTGCCCCGAAGTCGCTGCCAGAAATTGCAGGCTGCTTAGACGCTGCAGTTGGAGGGGGAGATGAGGAGAAGGAGCACGTGGCTCTCGGGACAAGGCCGTACCTTAGGCTGGTGCTCAATCTTGTAGGAGGTTTGCTGGAACTGGCGGATCTCTCTTATGATGTGTGAAATCTGTCCGGAGATAAACCACAGAAGCTGTTTATGGCACCGCCATCACCACTGGCACCGCGTCCCAGACCCCGGAGGGTGACGGGCAGCCGGTGGAGCGCACGCCCTCCGCACCTTTCAACCACAGCACGATGCAAAGGGATTTGTCTCCCCAGGCACATCCCTCGCCGGGGACAGCCCTGGCCGCACGCAGGGGACACGCAGGGCTGCCTGGTGCTGGGCGGACACTGGCCGGCCGTGGGGACCGCGCAGGGTGGGCACGGACCCGGCCAGCACCGCAGCACCGAGCCACATCTCTCCAACCCGGCCCCCGCACGCCCGCCGCAGCGGGGCTGGGAGACTCACCATCCTCATTTTGGAGAAGTTCACCAGGCCGTCCTCCGTGTAATTCGGGGTGCCCTCCTCGATGAACGCCAGGTCGGTCAGGTACATTCCCAGGTAGGGGACGCACGGCGGGTCACAACTTGGGGAGCAAACCAGAAACAAGAAAGAAAGAAAAGTGCCTTACTCGGGGCTTTGAGCAGGGAGGAGGGTCGGACCCCGCAGCTGGCGGAACTGGAAGGATTCTCTCTCAGATACAGAAACCCCAGAAGGACGTCACCCCCCGGGAAGGCCGCTGGTCCCCTGGGCCGCATCCTGCAGCCACCATCCCCGCAGGCAGGGCAGGACAAGCACCAGCTCTGAACGTGCCCCACACGAAGCCGTGGGCTACCGGAGGTGATGCACAAGCCGTGGGGATGCACCGGCTCCAGGGAGCTCAGCACCCCGCTCCCCAGGCACCCACAGCACCAGGCTCCTCGACGTGTGGGACCGAGCGAACACCAAGGAACGTCGACGTGGGGAACCCGAGTGCTGGCAGAGGAGCCCCACGCCGTCCCCGGTGGGGTGCGGGGCTGGCTGCCATTGCAGCACCGCCAGCGCTGCTGGCAACGCTCTGGCTCGGGAGCCGCGCCGGTGCGCTGCCGGTGAGACCCACACTACCTGGAGTGACGGGCGCTGGCTGGTGGGAAAGCGTAGCTAAACATGGGGCACTTTGGGGTGTAAACTACGAGTCTGTAGGGAGCGGGGGGAAGCGTCCCGGTGCCTGGCAGTGATTGCCCCCTTCGCAATCCCTCTCATTCCCTTCTTCCCACGCCGCTGCGCAGCGGAGCAGCTCATTACTCGGGATCGCTTTGCAAGCGCTGCCCTGTGCCTGCTAAAGGAGGCACGCAGCAGCGCCGGCGCTGAAGTCATCTTGTGAGCAAAGCCCCGGCCCACAGCGCGGGAGCCGGGCTGGGCTGGAGGTCCCGTGCCACCCTGGGGAGAGCCGGCCGGCAGCGGCCGCAGGAGAATCATCCTTCACTCACTTTTTCAGTGCCTCCCTCAGGTTCTTGAACCTGCCCTCCGACGACACCAGCTTTTGCAGCTTATCGATCAGAGCCTTCGTCTGCAAGAAACCCAAAGTGTCGCCTGGAGAAGGCCCTGGAAGAAAGGCCCAACCCCAGGGTCGCTCCCATCCCGCCCTGCCCACAGCAGCACCGGGACACGTCACCCGTCCGGCTGCTTGACACCTTTGCAGGGACAAATTCTGCCCCGGCCATTACAGCCGGCTCCTGGTGACATCCAGGGGAGCTGAGCAAGCACTTGAAAGCAAAGTTCCTCCAACGCGTAACAAGCACAGGCTGCGCACTTTCCTTCCCCCGCCTCCCACCTTTGCCTTCGCCAGCGCCCGTTTTAATTTACAGGTTTATCACTTTGCTGGAAAAAAGAGGCTGTTTGGGATTCAGAGGAGCCCACAGAGCGGTTCTGGCTCGGCAGCCCCTGGACTCCGTCAGGTTCTGCACCGTGCAGGTACAAGCGATTTCCGTCCCAATAACTCAACACAAGAATTCCTTTTGCTCATCCATACTTGGTCTGAGAAGCCCAGAAAACCAGATTAAAGTGTCCGTGCGCGTATACAGCTACAGCGGCTCTTTAGCACAGGTTCCTTTAGCCGCACGTCTGACCTGCAGGATGAGTAAACCCAACTGCAACGCAGGGTCTGAGCCGCTCGCGCGCCAGCTCCCTCCTGGGAAAGACTTACAAAAACCTTCCTCCTCTTCCTAGCTGTTTTTCCAATGCACGTGTCTTACGTCATCCCAACACCACCACGCTCGGCCCACAACCCTCCCCTGCCTCCCGGGAGAGGGTCACCCCCCCTACCTGCTTGGAGACCTTGAGCCAGGTTTTCTTCAGGCGGAAGATGGCACTGCGGTTGAGGGAGGAGGTGACCTCCAGCACCGCGTTGTAGTTGTGCAGGCACCTGCAGATGTCTGCCACGGCCACCCACTTCTCGATGGCACTCACCCGCGCGTTGATCTCCTCGTTCCGCAGGATCTCCGACGCTATCAAGTTACTGACCTTGGGGGAGACAGGGGTCCCAGCCGGCGTTAGGAGAACTTTGGGCTCCAGCTACGCGCCCTCAGCCTCGCAGCGGTTTTTTGAAAGCTTTCCCATCGCTGCAGTAGCCCCAAACGAACGATGGCACCGGGAGATGCTCCACCCGCCGCGGGTGCCCAAGGCACGGAGCGTCCACGGAGCGTGGGAGGGGGCAGGTCGTGCCCGTACACCCCAGTCCCTGGCTAACGCCGCGGCTGGCCGCGCTGCCTGGCCTCTGCCCGCCCCCCGGCCCCCCCGGCGCTGCGCTTACATCATTAAAGTGTTTCGTGTTCTTCATGATGTAAGGAGTCCTTTCGTTCTTTTCCAGCTTCATCCAGCCTTGCCCAAAGAACTCTCTGCAAACAACAACGTTCGAGTCAACGATTGTTTCCCGTTTTTCCAGAACACCCAAGCCCCACAAGCTCCAACCCCCCCCATGGGACGGAGGTGCCGGGGCCTTTTCCCCCCCCGTTGCCAAAAGGGAGAGCACGGGTGGGCTCGGTGCGACGGGCAGGGGATCTACGCCAGCGGACGAGCCACGGGGCCAGGCCTCAAACTTGGGCAGGAGCCCAGCCCAGGCTACCTGCAAAGCGGCGGCGGCCAGGAAAGATTCGCACCCTCCGGGTTTATCCCGGGCCAGGCTGGCCGCGGGGCAGCGGGCGGCTGCAGAGCCTGGGCGGCCAGAACAGCCCTTCCTCGCCCGCGGGGATCACTCACTCGTACGGGATCTTCTTGAAGACCAGGTGATCCAGCAGCGTCAGCTGTTCTGCTATTTCCAGCGCCGAGTGGTTTTCAAAAGGTTCTGCCTTGACTCCCTCAGCCTGAGCGACAAAGGCAACAATGAGGGCTCGCTGGTGAAGAGCGCGGAGAGAACTTCGCTGGTTCACGCACATAAAACCAAAGCCAAAGTCGGACTCCTGAGCCAAAGGTTTTTCCCCACCGGAGCCGGCGCGTGCGGTGCCGTGCTGGTCCCATGGTCCGGAGGCACCACACCGCATCCCGCATCCCCCCAGCGCTGGGAAGTGCCGGCTTCACGCAGCCCTGCGAACCCCGCGGTTTTAATTACATTATCACCCGTGCACGTGTGCAGACACAAAATTAACTAATATTCTCCACTTCAGTAATTAGGTGTCAGCTACAGAACGGATCCCCGCACACTGACTTCTGCAGCTGCTGCGTTTTTGCTCTACACATTTAATTAATAAAGCGCCAGGGGATCCCAGCTGGAGCGGAGCTGCCGAGCTGCCGCCCTGCGCCCGGCTACCCCTGCCTGGCCGCTCGGCCGGCCTCGCCGGCACTGCTCCACCAGCGCCCGTGGGGTCGGCACCTCCCGGCCCTGCCGCTGCGTGGACAGCTCTTCCAAGGGATGTCCAGAAAAGCAGGACAATGGGGACACCCCCCCCCCCGTCAGTGCTTGCGACTCGGGGCACCCCGTGCTCGGAGCTGCCCGGGCTGACGGTGAGAGCCCCCAGCTCCAGACCTGCACGGGGCGTGCACGGGCTTTGCTGCGCTTCGGCACAAACGCAGCCCGAACTCAGGGTTGTCCCACCGGGAACTGTCACTTGTCGCAGCATCCCCTCTCCTGGAAAGGAGCAGCAGCCTCTCCCCTGCCCGGGTCCAGGAAAAGGGACTGTGGCAGCTCCCAGCACCGGGGGGTGCATGGGGGAGAGCGGCCAGGCTGGTGCCGGGCCGGAGCAGCGCGACCGGGAACTGCGGGCGGCTCCGGGGACGGAGCTGCAAGGGCCGAGGTGCAAAGTGCAGAGCGCACGGGGCGGCAGGAGCAGGGTGGGTGCGGGTGGGTGCTCTGCTCTGCCTCCAGTCCAGCCAGCGACTCCCGCAGCAGCCCGGACCCTGCTCACTGCCCTGCCCAGCACCGCCAGCGAGCACAGGGCCGGCCCGGAGACCCAGAGCCCGCTGCAACATCCCCTTCTGGCCTGGGAAGGGGGTTGCGAAAGCGGCTGCCGGGAGCAAACACCAGCTGGGCTTCCTCTGCGGGGCTCAAGGGCNCGGGGTGCAGGCTGCAGGGACTGGGTACAGACTGAAACCTTCCGCTTTTGTTTGTCTTCTCCAGAGGAAGTTTCCCGCACCCGTGGTTGCACACAAAAGCTTAAAAGAAACCCCAAGGGGCCTCAAGCACTCCAGAAGCCGCTGGCCCAGGGGCCGGAGCCGCTGTTGTTTCAGGTGCACCAGGCCAATTTAAAGTGGCTCTTGCGTTTTTCTGGGAGAACTTGTGTGTTTTTTCAAAATGCAGAAGGATTGCAAATGCCCTGCAGCCACCCTGCTGGTTTTGCATCCATTGCACGTTCCCAGGGCTCTGCTCCTGGGGCAGCACCCGGCGCTTAGAACCCGCGTGCGGCAGCGCTGGCGCAGGTTTGGGGACGCAGAGCACCCAGGGGAAACCCACAGGGTTTTCCTGCATCCCCCGGGCAGGCACTGGCTGCAGCGGGCAGGCACATCCCCGTGCCCACTCCAGCCATCCTGCTAACGGCGAGCTGGATGAGCGTTACCTCTGCCCGCAACAGATCCAGCTGTGCTCACAGCTGGCCCCGTCCCCAGAAAACCTTTCCCTGCTTTGCAGCCGTACGCAGGCTTGGGGAACCGCTCTCCTCCGAGCTGGCTGTGCCGGAGCGTGAGGACCTTTAGCTGTTCCCCTACCAGCCCACCGGAGTGGAGGAAGGGGAAGGGTCTTTACCATCTGCACGACCTCCTCCAGGGTGATCTGATTGTCTCCGGGATCCTCCTGAGTCAAGGTCCTACGGCATGAAAAGACAGCGTTACTCTGGCTGGGAAAGCATCAGACCCGCACAACTCGCTGCAGCTGCAGCACGACGTTGTGGTTTGTCACAGGTTAAACACTCGGAGTGCGTAAGAACACTTCGAAGTCCAATCTCCTGTTTTAAAGAGAAAAAAACCCTTAACGGCGGCCACCGCTGGCCCCGCACATGGGGACGAGGGTGGGGGTCACACCTTGCCCATGGCCCCTGATCGGGTCCTGATGTGCCAGGGGGGCGGATGCACCCAGCACCACCCATCCTCCTCCTCGCCTCCTGCGGAGCCCCGGGCCCTGGCCGCAGGCACAGCCCCTCCTGGAGACCTCGTGCCCGCATTCGTCCCGGGGGCAGCGGGCAGCAGCGTCCCGAAAAGCAACACCCCCCCCTCACCTGATGATGTTGGCGGCTGCCTTCCTCTCCTGGGTCAGGAGCTCGGGGTCATGAATAACCTCCTCCAGAAAGCCGATCACTCTGAACTTCAGCTCCTCATTGGTTTCAAAGTCCTGCCAAAGCCAGCAGCGTCAGTGCTAACGCGCCATGACGTGCGTAACGCCGATTCCCAGCAGCTCGGCCCCCTGCACGTTTAAACCCGGGGACGGCCCTGGGGCAGCGCGGGCGACTGCCTCTCCCCACCAAAATCCCAGCCGAAATCCCAGCCCGTGGTGCCCGGCAACGGGAACCGGCCAGAAGGCGCCGCGTTCATTCTGCACCGTGGCATGGGCATCACCCGGCCTGGGACAGGCGCGGGGGCTTCCCAGCGCCAACCAGTACGGCGCTGCCCCCAGTGCCCCCAGCGACCAGTGGCAGAGGGAAAGGGACAGCAAGCAAAGCCACGCGGTTTCCTAACCCGGACCCCAGCCTGAAGCCCCCGGCAGAATCAAACCCGGCTACCCCACCGAGCCCAGCTGCGGGTCCCAGCTCCCTCCTTTGCGCAAACACCGCGACCCAGCGCGGCCCCCCACCCTGTGCCAGGGGCTCCCGGCTCCCCTGCGCCACAGATTCCATCTCCAACCCAGGTCCGCTCATTTGCTTAATTAAAAAAAGAAGTGCCTAATTGTCTTTCCAGCTGGATCCTGGCTGAGCCACCCGGCAGGCGGCTGAATTCACTCCAGAGGGTCCCACAGCGCCGACCCCCCACCCGGCCCCCCCACCCACCTGCGAGTGTTTGGAGACCCAGTGCCGCAGCACGTTGAGGACCCGGTTGGTGGCCGCTCTCCGGATCACGAACTCCTTGTCTCCATTCCGCTGGTCTGTCGGAAAGCCTGAAACTGCCAGCGACCCCTTAGCACAGCCACAGCTCCGTCGGGAATCACTTACGGATATTCTCAGGGCTGCAGAAGGAGTAGCCCCATCTTCCCGAGCATCCCCACGCTGCCTCAAACGCAGGCGCCGGGGAGGCTCCATGTTACGAGGCAGCGGGGTGCTGAGCTGCGGGCAGCCCCCATGCACAGGCACCTGGGGACCGCAGCCCGGAGCGGGTGGGCGCTGGGCTGTGGGTGCTCTGGGCCCCCCCGGCGGGGGGCTGCCTCACAGCCGAGGGCAACCCCGCTGAGTACGGTGGAAACAGGCACCCCAAAACCACGTCCCCGCTCTCTCGGCTGCCCGGGGCAGGGTACCTGCGCTGGCGAGGGACATCCTGCGGTACTTCTCCTTGGTGGGGGTCCCCTCGTTGGCTCCCGCCGTGGCGATGGCGAACGCGGAGGCGGCAGACAGGGCGCTGCGGGTGCCGTCGAGCTCCCGGCAGGACGTCATGACCATGCCGTTGTTGTAAGAAAACAAGGAGAAATCTGGGGGGGGACACGAGAAAGCCAACACCACTCCGGCCACTGCCACAGCCCCAGCCGGGTCCCCTCCCGCAGCCCCGGCCCCCGCTCGCAGCCCCCGGGGGCACACGGGCAGCCCCCCAGCTCGGGGCAGGATGGGAACGGGGGGTCACGGAGGTGGAAGGCGCGGGCGGCCAGCGCGGGGCTGCTCCACACGCAGAGCTGGCTCCACCTGCCAGGGCTGGGCAGAGCACGGGGCAGGTTCGGGTGCCTCCCCCCACGGGTGGGCAGGGGCTCGGCCCCCAGGGAGCTGCAGACGGCGTTAGGGTGGCCGCAGGGGACGCTCGAGCAGGCACAGGGATGCTCGGTGCCGGTCCAGGCTCACATCTGGAGCAGCGTAACTTGCTCCTAGCGTGCCGGATCAGCCCCAAGAGGGGAGGACGGGGGTGAGGAGCCGGTAAGCTGTGCAGGCCAGCTCTGCCATGCCGGCGGAGGGTCTGGCATCTCCCTGTCCCCTTTCCCAAAGGGGAAAGCCCTGCTCCTCCTCACGCCTGCTTCAGTTTTACGCCGGCACCTTTAGCAGCTCTGCCTGGCCAGGTTCAAGGGCAGCAGGCAGCCCGGGGTGACCCCCGAGCGGGACACTTTGCTCACTTGTTACCTGATGAATTTTTGCACTTGATGGACTTAGGAGTCGTTGGAGATTTTGTTGGGGAAGTTTCAGCTTCTGCTTCATCGCTCTGGTTGGGATCCGTGTCCGACTCTTCCCTGACAGACACCTCAGAGCCTGGGGAACAGGGAGCCCGGTCACCGTCACCGTAACGCGTGCGCCTTCCAGCTCCACTTCACCTTTTCCGGAATTTCCTAAAGTCTGGATCGCGGCAGCTGGGCACACAGCGACCAAGTGCAGGAACGGTACAGAGCCCTGCAGTTACTGGGGGGAGGGGTTTGAGGTGGGGCTTTTTGGGGCGAGTGGAGGGGTCTTTCAGTGTTTTTTCTGTTTTGTTATTACAACTCGCTCAGCTTTCGGGCAGCACACAACCCACAGGAGGCAGGAGCTCTCGGTGCAGTGCGTGGTGCCCGGGGCTGGTGATGGCGAGCTGGACCTGGGCGAGCTCCAGCCCAGGGACCCCGCGCGCAGCGATGGGGTGGGACGCAGTACCTCCCTCCCAGGGCAGGGGAATCGCCCAGCCAAGGGCTGCGGGAGGAGCTGGAGCAGCCTGTCCCCCCCCAGGCCACCTCACAGAGCGGCTTCGCCCCTCTCGGAGCCCCTGCCTGGGCACCAGGGTGCAGAATGTGCTCCAGAGCCCGCAGCGAGGGAGAGGAGAACGCCAGGGTGCGAACGGGGAGGCTGCAGCCTGGTCCCATTTTCATTAAAGACGGGGAAACTGCCGGCAGGGCCGCAGTCCTGCACACAGCCTTGCTCGTGCGGGGCGCTGGGGGTCTGGGGGTGCAGCCTGAGGCAGCCGCCCCACAGCCGGCAGGTCCCAGCTTGGGGTGCTGAGGGCGATCCCAGTGCAGACCGAGCAGCTCAGCCCTGAACGCTGCGGCGAGCTCTAAGGTCAGAGGGTCCCTGGGGTCTCCGAACCGCTCCTGCGGGGCTGCGGCACGGGGAGCCCCATCCCCCGTTGCTGTGCTGTGCTCAGAGCCCTCCCCGGGCACGGCAGCGCGGGGGGCAGAGGGATGCGCGGGGGACAATGACCTGCGGCTTTGCGGTGCTGTACCCACCCGGCTCTCC
>VXBL01009716.1:24908-37105 GCA_013400195.1 Aramus guarauna
ACCGTGGGTGGGTGGGTGTTGGGTTGACATTGGGCTTGAGTTTGCCCCGGTGCTTGGTGGGGGGAAATGGGGTCTGCACGGGTGTGGGGGGGGATGGAGCAANTGTGATTTAGGTGCTTTCCGGGCATCGGCGGGAGGTGGGTCCCGTTTCTGGCTCTGCCATGGACCTCTGCGGGGAGCTGGGCACCCTCATGGGTCTGTCCTGCCTTGCCTGGCCCCGAGCCGTGGGGATGTGTGCTGGGGTGGTGGGAACGGGCTGGTTTATTCACGTTCCATGATGCTTCACCCCCTCCTTGGTTGAAACAGCCCCTGCGAGAGCTAGGGAGGCATTTTCCATGGTTACTGGAAGCTGCTCAGATCCAAAGAGGCGCTGGGTGTGCTGGCCGAGCCTCTCGCACCCTGCTACCGTCTTGCTCGAACCCGCCTCTCCGGGGGCAGCCAAAGCCCTGCCTGGCAGCAAAAGCCACGGGGACCGCAGGCCTGGCAGGGGACCGACTGGACGCTGCGGCTCCGACGTCCCCGGGATGCCTCCGGCTCCTCTCCCAGCCCCGGGAGCTTGGCCGCTACCCCGCACATCTGCATGGCAGAGCAGCCGCCTTTCCAAGGGCCAGCTGGGCCGGGGGGAGCGGTGGCTGCGTTTGGCAGGGCTAACGAGCTCGGTTTGTTTTCTTTCTTTGCTTTCGCAGAGCCTGGATGGGGACCAAGCCGTACTCCAGAGGATCAGGAAATATGTGAAAGCCATTCACGTCTCCGGGCTCAGTGAGTTGTGCTTTGAGAGCTGATGGGCATCCCCGGGCTGGCGGGGTCTGTGATGGTCCCGTCCTCCACCGATGCTGGTCACATCTGTCCATGGGGTGATGCAGCTGGACAGTTGGGTGGCCATGGGTGCTGGCCAGCCAGCCTGGCAACATGATAGGGTGCCCAAAACTGGCTTAAAAAAGGGTAAAAAGAGAGATCAAGAACCCGAGGGAGGTTGTTTGGGGCACACCGCTGCTGTCCTGCAGCAGGATCAGCCCAGCTCTGCTACGGAGGGATGGAGAGGTGGGTGATGGGTGCTGATGGGACCTCGTGATGTGGCCACCTCCCAGGGACGGGGTGCCACAGGGCCACCCCGTGTCCCTCACCGGTGTCTCCCCACACAGCACATGTGGAGAACGAGGAGCAATACAGCGAAGCTCTGGAGAACTTCGGCAACAACCACCTCTCCCAGAACAACCACGAGCTCTCCACCGGTTTCCTCAACCTGGCCGTCTTCACTCGCGAGGTCACCGCGCTCTTCAAGAACCTGGTGAGCTGCCCCGCGTTCCCCCCCGGCACGCTGCCGAGATTGGGGGAGGCTTTAACTGCCCGGGGGGAGGGAGGACCATGGGGTTCACGGTGTCTCCAGTGCAACCCCAGGCTGTTCTCTGCATCCGACTATTGCCAAGCTGGGGAAAATCTCCAGGATCAATCTGGATTTGGAAAAAAACACCCGGTGCCACCCCCCTCCTCCCAGTTTAGCTGCCCTCCACTGCGGCTGGCAATCCCCAGCTCCCATCCCTGCCTTGGGGCCATACTCCTGGTGCTCCCAGACCATCCGATACCCCCGTTGCTGGATTTACAGCTCATTCCCAACTCCGCCGGGGACTCCGACGCTGGGACTCAATGGGCGGTTGGAGCTGCTATTTTCTTTTTTCCCTTTCTTGCTATTTTTTTTTTTTTTTACCATCAATTGCATCTCTGATCTCACTTGCCAAGAAGTAAATCAAAGCCACGCCGAGCTGCGCGGTGGGGCCTTGGGGAGCCGCGGGAAGCAGGCGGGCAGGCAGAGGCAGCTGCGAGCCGAGCCGGCAGCACCTTCCCCACCACGGGAATGGCTCCGGTGGAGAAGTCGGTTCCTGGAGGGAGCTGGGTCCTTGCATATGCAGGGGCGAAGCCTTGGTCGGGGGGGTCCCTGTGGTGCTGACCCCCTTTTCTGGTCCCTTCCGAATCCCTCTGCAAAGGGTGGTTTTGGCCCCTGGCTCTGCTTAAGGAGGAGATTTATTTCTGCTGCCCTTCCCCCACCAAGAATTTCAGATTTCGGTGTCTTCCTCTCCCAGTTACCCCAATCCGGGCCTCCTCGCTCCTCCCCTTCCCCGCTGTCCCAGCCTGGCTGAACCCCCGTGCTCTGGGGGGGCTCTACAGGAACCATCCTGGCAGAGGAGTCGGACCGGTTCCGTCCCCCACCTCCCGCCCCACGTGCTGCCGGCGTGGGAACAGCCGCTGCCGTGTTCCCCCTGCTCTCTCCGGAGCAGGGTTACATGCTGGCACCCTCAGCGGGATCCGAAAAGCCGGGTTTCCCATCCCACAGTCCCCCCACCCCGGGGCTGTCGGAAGAGGGGTGCCCCATCCCACCTTGTTCGGGGCTGGTCCCATGCCCTGGGGCTGGGTTTCTCCCTGGGTGCTGCTGCGGACCAAAACCCTTGGGAGCCTTTAAAAGAAATCTGGGTGCAGCAGGGAGGTACGGCGTGGGTGCTGGAGCTGCTCTGGCAGCACCAAAATGGGGTGCTGCCCCACGGGGCGCACGGAGGGACGCCGGGACCGGAGCAGGCTCCTGCGTCCCCACCACAGACCCCTGCACGGTGCTGGTGGGGGACGGCACTGGCCACACTGCTGTCCCCAACCCCCAGGAAAGGGGAACGTTTTGGGAAACTCCTTTGACATCGGGGAGGGGGAGGAATTCTTTGCATCACGGGGACACGGAGGGGCTGGTGGCATCGCCGGGTGCCGTGCGGGGACGGGGCCAGGGTGGCGATGGGGGGAACAGCTTCGGTTTTGGCAGTCGCGGCGCTGATGTGGTTTGTGGGAAGGGCCCCACGTCAGACATCTTGCAGCCAGCTCCGACAAGCCCCAGCCTGCCGGTGCCTGGATCCGGCCCTGCTTCCAGCCGCTTTAACCCTTCACGGGGCAGCGATGGAGCCGGCACGGGGGTACACCCAGCGCTGGGAAGGACCTGGGGCTCTGGGTCCCCAACCTGCCCTGAGATGGGGACCCCCGTGGGGTAACCCCATCCCTACCCTTCACAGGTACAGAACCTGAATAACATCGTCTCCTTCCCCCTGGACAGCCTGCTGAAGGGGCAGCTGAAGGATGGCCGCCTGGTGAGTCCCCCCCAGCACTGTCCCCAGGGCTGCAGGTCACCCGTTTGGGGACATACTGCAGCGAGACCCCCCCGGCTCCCTGGGCCCCGTTACGGGCTCAGCTCATTCCCGTGGCCAGGAGAAGGAAGGAGCGAGTCCCCGGGGCTGGAAGGCAGCAGCGAGGGTTGGGAGCGATGGGTGCGAGGGGTGGGGACATCCCTGGTGCCCAGGGAGCAGGGCAGGGCGCAGTGGTGCTGAGCAAAGCCCTCGGCCGCTGCGGTGCCGCGGGGTGTTTCGCCTTCCCTGACAGCTGCCATCCCCTCTCTCCTTTGGCCGCAGGACTCCAAGAAGCAGATCGAAAAGGCCTGGAAGGATTACGAGACCAAAGTGTAAGGAACCCGCTGCCTCCGGCAAAATCCATCTAATCCCGCTCCGCACAAAGGTGTTTTGTCCCAGGGCCGCTGCCGGGTGCTGATGGGTGCTGCTTTGCAATCGGGTGGGCTCCGGTCCAGCCTTTCCCAGCTAAATGGGCTGGAGATGTTTCTCCTGATCCCATCCCCGCCGTAGCCCCCCCTCCCCGGCACGGGACACCCCTCGGAGCAGAGCTGTCCCCAGCCCACCGTCCTGTCTGGCAGGGGGAAGATGGAGAAGGAGAAGGAGCGAGCCCGCTTGGCAGGAGTCATCCAGGCCGAGCCGTCCGCGGTGGAGGTGGCCGAGGACACGCAGAAGGAGCGGCGACTCTTCCAGCTCCACATGTGCGAGGTAGGGGCTGTGCTGGGCGGGGGGGACGGGGACTGTTCGGCCCCGGGGGGGGACAGGGGACAGAGCTCAGAGCTGCGTGGGGATGTCGGAGCCTGTCCCTGTCCCCACCACCAAAGCAGCCCCACGTGGGTGCTGGGTGGGACCCTTGGCTGTCCCCAGCCCATTGTGTCCTAGCTCGGGGACCCCCCCTCCCCGTCCCCACCTTGGGGTCCTGCGGCTTGGAACGGCCCCCGTGGGTCACCCTGCAGTGACTCACCCAGGGGTTGCACCCACATCCTCCCAGCCGCACTCCTACCCCTCTGCAAAGCCAGTTTGAGCGTTTGGGGCNGTGCCCCCCCCACCCCAGCAAAGGGCAGGGTGCGCGGGGAGGAGGCTGCGGGGCTGGGTACGGGACCGGGGAGCTGGGACCCCGCCAGATGAGTCACTGCCTTGAATAGCACCACTGTGAAATAAAGAACAGCCCGTGGAAACGCGGGAGCCAGCCGCAGCCCGGCCGGGGAGGGGCCGCTGTCGGCAACCCTGCAAAGAGCGGCTGCGTGTTCGCGGGCGCACGTGCGCGTGTGCGCCGGTGTGTGCGAGACCTGGTGCTTTTCCTGGGGAGCCTGCTTGGAAATGAGGGGACAACTCTTCTGGGTGGATGGGATTTGCTGTTTCTTGGGGTGAGGGCACGATCTGATTTCTGGGGCGGTTGCGTCCCCCCATCGTTGGCCATCTCACCGCCCCTGGGTGCTGTGGGGTGGATGGATGGTGCTGGGAGCGTCCCTCTGCTCGTGGTCCAGCGCTGGGCAGAGCTCGTCCCTGTCCCCCCGNCAAAAAGGGAGCTTTTTGGGTAACATCCCCGAGGCTGGCTTTGTGGTTTTGCCCTATTCTCAAAACCGCTCTTGCTTTTGGTTAGGGGGGGCTCACGAGTGGCCCCAGATCCCCGATAATCCTGGGGGTCCGCGCTCAGGAGGCGAGATGGGAAATAGGTGAAGGATGGAGACCCGACGTCAGACCCCCGCAGCGACAGGGGGGGGACCCAGGCGTCCTGGCCCCAGCCACCCCAACAGCCCCATAAACCTCTTGAGAGTGANAGCCCGGCCGGGGAGGGGCCGCTGTCGGCAACCCTGCAAAGAGCGGCTGCGTGTTCGCGGGCGCACGTGCGCGTGTGCGCCGGTGTGTGCGAGACCTGGTGCTTTTCCTGGGGAGCCTGCTTGGAAATGAGGGGACAACTCTTCTGGGTGGATGGGATTTGCTGTTTCTTGGGGTGAGGGCGTGATCTGATTTCTGGGGCGGTTGCGTCCCCCCATCGTTGGCCATCTCACCGCCCCTGGGTGCTGTGGGGTGGATGGATGGTGCTGGGAGCGTCCCTCTGCTCGTGGTCCAGCGCTGGGCAGAGCTCGTCCCTGTCCCCCCGCGTGTGTGTGCCAGGGCTGGGAAGTCCCAGGGGAGCCGGGCGCGCGTGGCCTTTTCCAGCTGGGAATTTGTTCGGGGAGGGGCAATCGGTGCTGGGCACCCCGGGGCTCTGGGTTGGATGCTACGACGTTGGCTTTGCGTCTCCAGCTTGCACGGAGCAATTTAACAACCCTCCCCAGCCCAGGTGACCCCCCCGGGGGGGGGCTCCATCCCAGGGGCTCCATCCTGCTGTGGTGCTTCCCCACCATGGAAAACCCCTGGAGCTCCGGGCTGCCTTCCCCTCCCCTCGACTCCGGCTCAAAACCATCCTGCAGCAGCTGCACTGGCCTGGAGAGGAGCTCTCGGCTGGGGGGGGCTGGAATTTCTTCCCCCTCCCTTATTTTGCTCGGGGTGAGCAAGGCTCCGCGTATTTTCTGCCTCCAGCTGATGGATGGGTTTGATGGATCACGCTGAAATTCTCCATCCCGTGGGACGCCTCCGCGAGGACTGCAGACCTCCGGGACTGGTGTGCCGCAGGCGCTCGCTGCTTGAAATCTGATTTTTTTCGGAGCAAAGGGGTCATGGCGTAAAAAACACTTGAGCTAAATTTTTTTTTTTTTTTTCTTCTTTGCGAGCTGCCTTGGGTTTTGGTTATTTATTAACTCCAGAAGTAATGAGCAGCGGGAGGAGCATGCTTGGCTGGAAACCCTGGGGGCCTGCCTCAGTCCTTGAACTTTTCAGGGCTTGGAGGACTTCCAGAGCCAGGTTTTCTGAGGGTGGTCCCCAGCGAGCTGCCTTCAAATCCAACATCGTGACTCGACTTCTTGAAACCCAGCCAGTGTTTTAACCCTCCTCCCTGTGCTGGGATGGGAGGCGAGGGCTGGGCAGGCTCTTGCGCTTTCCTCTGGGATATTTTCAGCTGGTCCTCGTCTCCATCACCTAACCAAGTGTCTTCTCCTCCTCCAGTACCTGCTGAAAGCCAGTGAGTCTCAGATGAAGCAGGGACCAGATTTTCTGCAGAGCCTCATCAAGTTTTTCCACGCTCAGCACAAGTAGGTCCTGCCTGGATTGGGGGGGCTTATCCCCGGGGTCGGTTGTCACCCCCGGGAGGTCTCACAAGGGTTTGGGGACACCATCTCCCATCCCACCTCCATAAAGCTGTTGGTGAAGACGCTGGGCAGAGCTCATCGCTCTCCGGTTGCTTCCAAGGAGTTGAAACGTGCTTTGTTGGCTTGAGGAGCTGTAAACGTGTCCGTGGGGGCTGGGGGAAGGGGGTTGGCTCGGGATATATCCGATGATTTGATTTCTGGATAGATTTCCAGGGATGAGTTCAGCCGAGCGGCTCCGCTGTTAGCCGTGGGGCTCGCAATGAGGGCGTTTGGAGCAAGGATTAACATCCCCTCGCCTTTCCCATTGCTCCATAAGGCTGGAGTAGCAGCGTGTGGGTGTCGTGTCATCTCCTCCAGCTCTTGAGTGGGGAAACTGAGGCAGGGAGGGGACAGTTGTGTTGGCCAGAGCATGCCCTGGACTGGGACTGTGACCCAAAGCCCCCCAGGATCTGGCCTCCAGTGAGATGAGCTTGAACTGAACAAGGTGCCACTCCTGCATCCCAAACACCCCAAATATCTGAGGTATCCAGACCCCACGGGATGGGCTTGGTCTTTGGTGGGGTCTCTCCAGGTCCCACTAGCAGTGGAACCACAAAGCAAGAGCAGCTTCCCAGGGCGGGGGGTTGCTATGGTGTCCTGCACATTTTCTCTAAAAAAACCCTCTTTTTTCCTCCATCCTCCCCATCTGCATCTTAATCACATTAAATAAATGCCCAGTTTCTTCCAAGACGGCTGGAAGGCTGCCCAGAACCTCTACCCCTTCATTGAGAAGCTCGCTGTGTCCCTCCATGCGGTAAGTCCCCCAGACTGCCATCCAGCACCACTCGGATGTGTCCCCTGAGATGCCACCGCCCCCGCCTGTTCCAGCCCCTGAGAACGCCCACATTCAGCGCAGCAGTGAGGGCAGCTGCCTCCCTTTCCAGCTCCACCAAGCGCAAGAGGAGGAGGTGAAGCAGCTCACGCAGACCCGTGATTCCCTCCGCAGCATCCTGCAGCTGGAGAACAAGGAGGTGAGACCCTGGGATGGGCAGGGGGCACATGGGAAGGCGGGTTGGGAGGGTGCTGGGTGCTAAGGAGGGGTGAGTGCCCTGGGTTTAGCTTGGGGATGGGGAGCAGCAGAGAAAGGGGAGCTGGGGACCAAAGGGGACATCCTTGGGAGCAGAGCAGGAGACCTGGGAGATGCTTGGAGGCTGGGAGGGAACGAGGGTCTCCGGCATACTGATGGGCACTGCGCCCACATAAGGATGAGTTCACTTGGGGGCAGCACCCGCCTCTGCGCCTCTCACTTTGCTTTTTAAATGCTTTTTTTCTTCCTGGTGAGCTCAGGAAAACCTGAGCAGGAAGAACTCTGGCAGCGGCTACAGCATCCACCAGCACCAAGGGAACAAGCAGTATGGGACGGAGAAGTCAGGATTTCTGTACAAGAAGAGCGACGGGTGAGGATGAGTGTTATTTGCCCAGAGAGTTCCTGGCTTCATCCTGGTGCTGCTGTGGGCTGGGAGAGCATCATGCTGATGGGAGGCCCCAGAGCTGGGACATCCCGAGGTGGAACTGTTTGGGTGAGGTTTTTGGTCACTTTGGGTTCCATTGGTCCCATCTGGTCTTAAACATCCATCAAGAGAATGGGACTTTTCCCCAGGCTGGAGGAGACCTGAGAGCTGGTGGTCAGGGGTTGGTGGGTCTCCAGCTGCAGCTGGGGAAGGAGGAGGTTTGGAGGTGTCGCAGGGGACCTTCCCCTGTGATGGTTTGGCCCATTCCTTATGTGAAGGCCCCCAGCAGGCTCTGATGTCTCCGATGGTTCTCCTGTGATGCTCTCCTGGGCAGCTGGCTGGGTACAGTGGCTGGTGCTGTGTGGGCGTAATGCCCTTGGATGTGGGTGTCCAGGAAAAGCCACCCAGTGCCGGGTTCCCCCTGAAGAGCTGTGTGCTGTGCAGCTGATGGGAGGGGAAGAAATTCCTTGTTTCTTGGGCATGGAGAGAGAAAGGATCCCGGTGGGATCATCTGGGGTGAAAATAAAGCCCTTAGACCCCCAAAGAGAAGGTCTTCACCTTCTCAGTGGAACTCTGGGTAATGGGTACCAGGTTTTGAGCAGGTGGTTATGCGCTTTGCTGAACTGGGGCTAGCAGATCTTTGATGCTGATGGCCAGCATGGCCTGTGGCCAGCCTTCTCAGTGAGACATTTTGTGCTCTGCGAGCTACCGGAAGCACAACCCCACGTCCAGAAAGCCATCAGGCCTCTGCTGAGGTCTGCCACGGGTGTTTTGGGAGGCGGATGTATGTGGGTGATCAGGGCTGTGCAGCACATCCTCACTCCTCCTCTTCTTCCTCCTCAGGATCCGCAAAGTCTGGCAGAAGAGGAAGTGTGGCGTGAAGTACGGCTGCCTGACCATCTCCCACAGCACGGTGAGGAGCAGCGGGTGCCCCAAAGTGTTGGCGTCTGTTGGATTTCACGTTTAGTTTTGCCCAAACCGGACGCAAATCTCCCTGGCTTAAACTTTAGTACGAGCTGGGACTGGACATACTAAATTGGGTCACCCATGTTTGATAGGTGTCCGTGGGAGGGGGCGGTGGGTTGGGCTGGGGCAGCGAGATGAACCTTGAGGGTCCAGACAAGGCCAAGGGGGTTGGGAGGGAGGTGCTGCCCCCTAGCGGCGGAGGCCGCGAACTGCGGCAGGGACAGAAGACGCGGCGCGGGGACATCTCCGAGCCCTCTTCTCCTGCGAAGGGTCCCTCTTCTCCTGCACAGGGTCCCTCTTCTCCTGCGAAGGGTCGAGAGGGTCCCACTCGCCTGGTTATCCCAAGAGGGACCATCTAGGAATGGTGGTTGTCCCACTGGAGTTGCCATTGGAGGTACGCGCTTGGTGATGGACGTCCCTACCCCTTCCCAGTCCTTTAACCCGTCTCCGTCCTCACGCCCTGCAGATAAACCGCCCCCCCGTCAAGCTGAATCTCCTCACCTGCCAAGTGCGGCCCCACGCTGAGGAGAAGAAATGCTTCGACTTGGTGACGCGTGAGTGCCCACAGTGGGATGCCATGGCTGGGGTGGGTGTGTTTGACCGGGAGGTGGCCGAGCTGCGGATGGGAACTCCCTTTTTGGAGGAGAGCATCCTGACCCTCCACCAGCCCTGCCACAGCACCTGGTCACCCTTTGCCCTTTTAATCCGGCTTTGGGCATCACCCCGGCTGCCTTTACAGAGGAAGAACCGACCTCTCCAAGGAGATCTAGCAAGCTGAAGACAAAAAGAGGTCGTGACAGGGCTCGGGTGATGGAAGAGTGATGTGCAGTTATTTAATTTTAGTTTAAAGCAGCCCCTTTGGAGTAGTTTCAGCTCCTTCACACTGTCCTGGACATCCCTGAATCCCCCTTCTGACCTTCTCCCTGCTCTCCCCATCCCTGCAGACAACAGGACGTATCACTTCCAAGCGGAGGACGAGCAGGAGTNGCCCAGGTGGGTCTCGGTGCTGCAGAACAGCAAGGACGAAGCCCTGAACAACGCCTTCAAGGGGGACCCCAACGGCGGCGGGGCGGCAGCGGGCGGCGGGGCGGACGGCGGCATGCAGGAGCTCACCAAGCTGGTCATCAGCGAGGTGAAGAACATGCCGGGAAACAAGCAGTGTTGTGACTGCGGGGCCCCGGGTAGGTTGGGGCTCGAGGTGTCACCCCCGCCCTGGGTGTGGGTTGGGTACCTGGGGGGAAGTCGGAGCATCCCGTGGGGCTGAGCGGTGATGCTGAGCCCCACGCCGCTCCCCCCGCAGACCCCACGTGGCTCTCCACCAACCTGGGTATCCTGACGTGCATCGAGTGCTCCGGCATCCATCGGGAGCTGGGCGTGCATTACTCCCGCATCCAGTCCCTCACCCTGGATGTGCTCAGCACCTCCGAGCTGCTGGTAAGCCGCTCCCTGAGCCCGGTGATCTCGTGCCCACCGGGAATCACCTTCTGCAGCTCCCAAACCTCCTGGGATGCAGAGTTCATCCCGCCTCCTCCATCCCATCTGTGCCCACTTTGCTCCGGTGCTCGCAAACTTGCCTCAGTTTCCCCAGTGGCCCCCGGTGTGGTGGTCTGGGTGAGTGGGGGGGGAGGGGGTCTGCAAAGCCACTTGCTAAGGTGGGGGGATGCTAGCAGCCCCCCCAGGACCTGCTCCTTCTTAAAATAGACTTCTCCTGCTGTGAGAGTTCATCATCCCCAGGGGAGATGCTGCTCTGGGAAGGTCTTGGGTGGATCCAGTGGATTCCTTCCCTCTGCCTCTGGGATGGGGATGGGGATCTGGTTGGGGCAGGGTGAGCACGGCCAGGGTCTCCCCCCATCCCTCTCTCGCCGCAGCTGGCCGTCAGCGTTGGGAACGCTCGCTTCAATGAGATCATGGAGGCCACGCTGCCCACGCAGGAAACCCCCAAGCCCTCGGCCAGCAGCGATATGTGAGTTGGCCACTGGCCAGGGGGCTCGGGGTGGGCTGGGAGGAGGAGGAGGAGGAGGAGGAGGAGGAGGAGAAGTGCACAGTGCATGGTCTGTCCTTGTCCCCGTGCCGCTGCCCATCGGCTCCAAGACAGCCCGGGGATGGGAGGTGGGGGAGGGATCCTGGTGTCATTGCCCGGATTTTGGTGAGGGTCTGGCACCTTTTTTTGGAGGGTTCCCCCTCATCCCAAGGCTTCAGGAGGAGGCAGGAGCCTCCGGCTGGGATGGGGATGGGGAGGGTCTGGTCTCCGTGCCCACCCGCGCCGATGCCACACCGCCCTGCCCGCAGGGCCGCCCGCAAGGAGTACATCGTGGCCAAGTACATGGAGCGGCGCTACGTCCAGAAAAGCGGCCGCGACGACCCCCACCGCCTCTGGGAAGCCATTCGCAGCCGTGACCTCCTGGCCCTGCTCCAGGCCTTCGCCGAGGGGCACGATCTGGCCAAACCTCTGGCCAGCCCCGAGGGCCAGGTGAGCCCCGTGCCCCCGCGGCCGCCCCCCTCCCTCTGCCTGGCAGCGTAAATGGATTTTCCCCTCTGGCTGCCTGCGCTCAGGGTTTTCCTGGCCTCTGGGTGGTAGACGTGCCCTTGGGAAGATGAGCATCCTCGGGTCCAGCTCTCTTCTCCTCTCCATCTTGGGGGAGGTGAAGCGTCCTCGGCTCAGCTCTCCTCTCCCCTCCATCTCGTGGCAGGACCCGGGCGAGCTGGCGTTGCACGTGGCCGTGCGCCACGCCGACAGATCGTCCCTTCCTCTGGTGGACTTCATCATCCAGAACGGGTGCGTCCCCAGTATTCGTGGTGTCCCCTGCCCGCTCCCCCGCGGGATGAGTGTGCACGAGCAGAGGGACCGATGCTTGTGTGCTCCCGAGCCTTGAATTTCTTGCCGGTGACCCTACGCAGGGGGATGCTGGACCGGGTGACGCAGGACGGGAACACGGCTTTGCACTACGGCGCGCTCTACAACCAGCCCAACTGCCTCAAGCTGCTCCTGAAGGGCAAAGCCGCCTTCGCCACGGGTACGGGGTTGGGACGGGGGGGTTTCGGGGCTCTCCGGTTGGGAGCGAAGTGGTGAGGCTGTAACCTGGATCCGGCCCCTTTGGTCCCTCGCGCAGTGAATGCGGCGGGCGAGACGGCTTTGGACGTGGCGAGGAGACTCAAGCACACCGAGTGTGAAGAGCTGGTAGGTGGGACGGAGGGATGGGGGAGATGCTCAGGCTGGGGAGAGGGGGCTGAGGTGCCAGCGGGGGGCTGGCAAGGAGGCAGGGGGGGCTACGGGACCTNGCAGCCCTGGAGCCGGGTGTCTACCCCCAGGTGAGCCCCCTCCAGCGCTCCTTCAAGGGCATGTCGCCGCTGGCCGCCGGCCCCCCGCCCGCCTGCCCCCAGACCCGCTGGAGCTGCAT
>VXBL01009716.1:42233-55174 GCA_013400195.1 Aramus guarauna
CCCGTTGCACGAGTGCGTGCAAGCGTGCAAAGGGAGGGGAGGGGGCTGAGTGACGGCTCCCAGGTGGCTTTGGCGATGGCGTGCCGGGGAGGGAGGCAGGATTTGGCCCTGCCACCCTTTGCTCCAGGTGAGGATCCATCCGGGGATCCCAGCGATCCGGTTACGTGTGGGTGAGCAGAGTTGAGCCCGGCCCTTAAAGTTAATATTTGACCATTTCTGCTGGCCTTTGCCCCAACAAGGGGCAGGTTCCCGGGCGCGGGGGGCAATGCTGCCGTCCCCCCCCCACCCCAGATCCAGTAGCTTTTTGGGATGCCAACACTTGGAACTGATTCAGACCCCACGGGAGACACAGGGGCTCTGCTCCCCGCCGGGAATTACCCCGGGGTGAAGGGACTGATCCTGCCCAGCCCTCCTGCTCCACACTCCCGTGTCTGCGCTTCGGGGAGGGGGACAGAGTCAGGGTCCGGCGGCTGCACGGGGATGTCCCCTGCACCCGTCATACTGGGGGGGGGCCTGATCCAGCCCCTCATGGTGGGGTGGGGGTCCAGCCCGGGCTGGGGCTGTGTGCCCTGTGGGGGGGATACCTGCGAGCTGGTGTCTGCTACTGGGGCTCTAAAAATACCACGGAGGAGGAGGAGGAGGGCTCCGTGCCGGCGCTATGTTTAGCTCTGCAGCCGCTGTGCACCCAAGATCGGGGTGAAACCCCACGGGTGCATGTCCCACGGACCCCCGCACCCCTGCGTGGGGACACTCGGGGGTCCCCCAGCCCTCCCCAGCTCCCGGCAGCCAGGGGTTTCCTTACGGCAGCGTTTTCCTGAGCTTTAAGGGAAGCTCTTGCTTCCCAGCTGGAGACGTGACCCCACGCCAGGGTGATCCTGTGGGATTTGGGTTTTGGGGTTTTTCTATGAACCCCGCTGCGGAGGGTCGGACCTTCCGTGGGGACCAGCCNTTTTCCAAGGGCTCGTTTCGCTCCGGGACGGTGGGGTGTAAATCAGTGTGTGACCTCCCCACCCCCCCCAAGGGCTAAGCATCCCCCCCAGCCATCCGCCCACCCTGGGGTGCAGGTCCCCAGGTGCCTTGCACTGGTTTGGGCTATGCCCACGACACCCAAATCCTTCCCCCAGAGTCCTCCGCCACCCCGAAGAAGGAGAAGGATGTGGATGGGAAGAAGGAGAAGGACACTGACGGGGAGAAGGAGAAGAAGGAGAAGGGNTATGAACCCCGCTGCGGAGGGTCGGACCTTCCGTGGGGACCAGCCCAGGGCTTTGTGTCCCCTTTGTGCCCTGCCTGCTGCTGGCGAGAGGAAAGGGGGGATGCGGGCTGCCTCGGCGTGCCCCCCCGTTTCTCTCGGGCTCCTCGAGGGTCTCTGTGGTCTCTCTCTGCTCTAGGAAGGGGCGCTGGATCTGCTCAAGTCCCTCACCGGCTA
This sequence comes from Aramus guarauna, assembly GCA_013400195.1. NCBI lineage: Eukaryota > Metazoa > Chordata > Aves > Gruiformes > Aramidae > Aramus > Aramus guarauna. The sequence continues at coordinate 43,660 of VXBL01009716.1, forward strand.
CACCATGACCATCCAGCTGCTCCAGGTGAGGGGGTCTGGGTGGGGGGGCAGCAGTTGCTGGTGGGGGGACACCCCATGGGGTGGCTCGTCCTGCCCCCAGCCGGCACATCCCTAAGGACACATCCCTGCCGCGCGTCCCCAGACCACGCGGATCGGGGTGGCCGTCAACTCGGTGCGGAAACACTGCTCGGACGAAGAGGTGGTGGCCTCGGCCAAAATCCTCATCAAGAACTGGAAGCGGCTGCTGGGTGAGCAATGTCAGGGNGGCTGGATTTTCCCAGCTGCCCCAACGAAGGGGTGAAGCACCCCAAGAGCCCAGCCGAGAAGCACAGGGAGAAGCACAAGGAGAGGTGGGGGCTCCTGCCCGCTCTTGGGGGGCACCAACCGTGTGGCCAAGGCATCGGTGGGGCTGATGGGAGACCACCCTCTGCTCGCTCCTTTGGAGTTCGGTTTTTCCATCTCTCCCTGTCCACGGGTGCCGGCAGCACTGCCGGAGAACCAAAGGGCAGCCGCCTGCAGCCGTAGCAGCACCAGCTTTTGGAGCAGGAAAGGAGAAATGAGAGAAATGGCTTTTTTTTTTTTTTTTTTTCTTCTTTTCCCTTCTTGAGAGGTATTTACTCCCTGAGTGAGGGCTGTTTGGGCAGTGCTCATCTGACCCTGCTCTCCCTCTCCCCAGGAAGCCCAGCAAGTCTGGTTCTCATGCCACCACCCCCCGGGGCCACTCTGCCGACTCCAACCCCGAGAGGTACCTGCCGAAGGATGTGCCGATCCTCACGCCGGGCTCTACCAGGCACTGCCAGCCTAGGGGAGGCTTTGCTGGTAGCCTGGGGGCTGGTGGGGCTTGGGGGTGGCTTGGTCGGGGATGGGGTGTGCAGATGGGCAGGTGGGATCTGGCTTGCTAGATCACAGCAGGGGGTGCGGGGACCAGGCTCCCTGAGAGCATCTCTCCCTTCCTTTGGGCTTCTGCGGTGAAGAGAGTCCAGCAGCGGCCGGAGCCCCACTGCCTCCTTGAAGAAGTCACATCCAGATGGCAAGAAGGAGAGGTGGGTGCCCGGACTGGCTGGGGATGGGAGAGGTCGGATCCCAGCTCCCCCGCCTGGTCCCTATTGCCGTCCTCTGACATGGGGCTCGTCCCGCCAGGAGAGACTCTGCCGACTCGAGGACCTCTACCACCTCAGCCGTCTCCTCCTCTTCCTCCCCGCAGAAAAGACCATCAGGGGACAGGTAAGGGGGGGGACATCCCCAGGCAGCCTGGGGATGCTTTGGGGGGGATCACCTCTGGGGATGCTCTGACCACGGGACCCACCTCTGGGGTGGGTAGAGATAGCTGGGAGCCCTGACCCTGCCGTGGGCACTGGGACGTTCCCCATGAGGAGCAAATCCTCCTCCGGGGAGATTCCTGTTGGCTTCCGAGCGCTCTCGTTGATGTCCTGGTGCCTGAGGTCCTGCCACTGGTCCCTGCCCCCCCTGTCCTGCCTGCCCTGTCTCTGGTGTCATCCCCGCTGTCCCCCCCTGTGCCACCCTCAGGAGACCCTCTGTGGGCACCAGCCCCTCGCCAGCTCCCACTGGCTCCCGGAGAAACTCCAGTGACAGCAAGGAGGAAAGGTAGGCCAGACCCACCCCCCTGCCGTGAGACCCCCGCCAGGTCCCCTGGGGCTGTGCCAGGACCCCGGACCCTGCCTGTCCTCCCCGTGTGCCCCTGCAGAGCCAACAGCAGCAAGACCAAACCGGAGACTCCGCGGACGCCCACCAGCCCCCACTTCTCACCCGGCCCCTGCTTCCTGGCCCCCTGCTATCTCACGGGGGATTCGGTGCGGGACAAGTGCATTGAGATGCTGACGGCCGCCCTCCGCATGGGCGGTGAGTGGGTCTGGGGGGTGCTGGAGCGTGGGGGGGTGCTGGGTCTGGGGGGTGCGGGAGCTGGGGAGGGTGCAGGAGCTGGTTGCGCTGGGCAAGCAGGCAGCTTTAAGCCCTGGTTTCATCACACATGGCAAAACAAGGAGGAAAGAAGCCCCCAAACCTGCGTTGAGCCGTGGGGTCACAGCGTTGCCCCGGCCCAGTCCTGCTCCGTGGGTTATTCAAAGGGACAGCAGGTAACCCATCACCTCCTCCCTAAGCTACTGGCCCAAACTGGACTGTTTCTCCTATGGGATAGCCCTAAGAGAAGCAACCCTACAATAACAAGCGAGCTCTGTGTCCTGGGGCACCCACAGCCCTGTGGCATCAAACTCACCCCGGACTGGCAAATAAACTGCAGCTGTAGCTCATAGCTCAGTGTCCAGCCCAAAAATGAAAGACAAGGTAGGGTCTCCGATAAGGGCTTGGATGTGGGGATGGGGTCTTTGTGAGGTTCAAGATGGGTAAAAATAATTTTTTTAGAGATGGGGTGCCCAGGACAAGTTGAGGGGGGGAGAGGTGAGATTTTTTTTTTTGGAGGGGAGTTTCTTGGTGCACGGGGAGGCCCGGCTGGTTTCATCCTGACAGTCACCCTTCGGCCTCTGCTCTTTAGATGACTACAAGGAGTTCGGTGTCAACTGCGAGAAGATGGCATCAGAGATTGAAGATCATATCCTTTGGGGGGGCTGGGAGTCCCCAGGCTCCATCTGCTGGGACACACACACACGGGCTCAGGAGTGGTGGTGGGGACAGGACCGAAGGTGACGGGCTCTGCTGTCTCTGTTGCCTGCAGAGGGAGCCCAGACTCCGGTTAGATGCTGATGCTGATGCTGCTGATGCTGATGCTGAGCAGAACATCCCCTGGGCACCTGCCTCAGCACAGGAGTCTGTGTGGCCCCACTGCTCAGGGACCTGCCTTCATCCCTGCGGAAATAAAACCCAAAGCCACGTCTCTTTTCTGAGCCTGCTGCCTCTTGCCAGCCCTGGTCCCTCGCGGTGCCTGGGCTGTGCCGTGCTGGCAGGGATGGAGCCACCTCCGTTCACCCCCAGCTCAAGGCTTGGGGTCTCCTGGCAGCACCCCGAGACCAGCCCCAAGATGTTTTCTCCTCCTGAATACGCTTGGATTTTTGGTGCGTGCCAAACTCTGGCAGTGTGCCTGGGGGCCTCACGGGACCCCAAAGCTGCCACCCCAGCCTGTCTGCCAGCATCCGTGCAGGCAGCTGCGGGTTTTTGGGCAGCCTGGGAGGAAGAGAGCAGGCTGAGTCCTCTGCACCGTGAACTCATGTCCCAGCACGGCGCTTGGTGACTGTCCCTGTGCCCCGACAGCCTTTGGGTGTCACAGCAGGGAAATGCAAAGGCTGTGCTTTATCCTACTGAGCCCAAGGAGGAGGAGATCCCCTGCATGTGGTGCCCCAGGAAGGAAAGCCCCGGTGAGATCGGCCACCTCCATGCACACGTGGCCACTGGCCCTGGTGACAATCAGCACCATTTTGCCCAGAGCAGCAGCAGGAGCCCGCAGGGCCGGCATCTCCCCGCCTTGACCCCTTGATTCCTTGACGGACCCCCCCACATATCTTCCAGGAGCTGAAGAGCACAGACATGAAGTATCGCAACCGGGTGCGGAGCAGGATCAGCAACCTGAAGGACCCCAAGAACCCCAGCCTGCGGAGGAACGTGCTGTGCGGGGCCATCCTGCCCAGCCTCATCGCCCGCATGACTGCCGAGGTGGGGAGCGGGGTGGGGGGCATGGGGCTGGCTTTTGTGGACCACGTCCTTGTTACCTCCATGGGGAGAGTGAGACCTCCCACGGGCTCTGTTTCTGTTGCCCAAGGGCTGGCTGGGTCCTGGCTTGGTGGTGTCCACACTGGGCTTGTCCCAGCACCTCGCTGTCCCACCCTGGTGCTGGCTGGGGCACAGGGAGCATCAGGCCATGGGTGCATAAGCATGGGGGGTGGCAACCAAAAAAAAATCTGGGCACTGCCTGGTCCCCCCAGAGCCCTGTAACCCCCCAGCCCCTCACAGAGCTGGGCGCGGGATGTCACACTGGCAGGAGTCAGGCTTGAGGGTTCCCATTCCTCCTACTCAACCGGGGTCCCCAAATCAGGCTCCTGGGAGCCCAGGTCCCTCTGTGGGGAGCCAGGTCCCTGCAGGCAGCAGTTTCGGTTTAAGGATGGGGTGATTTTTTTTCATCCGGATGGGCCTGAGCCCTCCAGCAAACACAGAGAGAGCAGGATCAGTCCTGGTCCTGGAGAGGATGGGGAGGGTGCTGCACCATGGTGGGTTGCACCCTGTTCCGGCTTGGCTGTGAGCCCCCGGGCAGAGCCGCAGCAGTGCTGACCCTGCCGGGCCGGTGCCGGTGGCAGGAGATGGCCAGCGACGAGCTGAAGGAGCTGAGGAACGCCATGACCCAGGAGGCCATCCGGGAGCACCAGATGGCCAAGACGGGAGGCACCGTCACCGACCTCTTCCAGTGTGGCAAGTGCAAGAAGAAGAACTGCACGTACAACCAGGTCAGCCCTACAAAGCCCCCGGGGCTCCCTCCCATCCCTGACTTGGGGAATGCCAGAGGGGTCTGCACTCACCCGGCCGCCCGTTCCATCCCTAGGTGCAGACGCGCAGCGCCGATGAGCCCATGACGACATTTGTGCTGTGCAACGAATGTGGGAACCGCTGGAAGGTGTGTGCCCAGCCAGGGGGGTCTGAGTGCCCCAGCCCTTCCCTGGTCCTGGGGGGGGTGGGGGTGGGGGTGGCAGAGCCCCCCAAAACGGTGCCGGGGGGCTGGGTGAGGGCTCACTGCCTGCCCCTGGCTCTGCTTCTCCTGCAGTTCTGCTGACGGTGCCTGGCGATGGGGCTGGAGGGGACGCGGTGCGAGACGGGATGCTGTAACGGCCACATCGGGCAGCTGAGGTGGGGAGGGAGGGTGATGGGGCAGCACCGGTCCCCACATCCCCGCTCCCTGTTTCCTTGCACTGCGTTCCCTTGAACATCCCAGGAAACCAGGCTCTGGCGGGTTTGCTTGGGAAGACCTGGGTGAATTTGAGCTGTTCCTCCTTGTAAATACCTGCCCTCTGCTTGGGGGTGCACTGGGAGCCCACTGGGAACAGACGCAGCTCTTCAAAGGGACACTGGTCTGACCCGGGCGGCTTGCCTTTCCCTGGGGGAAACCTGGACTTGGATGATTTGGGGGCAGAAGGGACGTTGTCCCGTGGATGCGGGGCTGTGCCACTGTCCCGGGGGTGGGAAAGAGCCAGGTTTTACCCCCAGATACCTTCTTCTCCACCTAAGTGCAGCAGTGGGAGGACGCGGAGGGACGCAGGGTGGTTGTAGGGTGTCCGGATGCTGGAGGGATGCCACCGTGTCCCTCCGCTCTGCAACACATGGACCTGTCTCGAAGAAACTGTGTCCCCAGGAAAGGAGAAGGGATGGGGGGGGCAGAGGAGTGGGGAAAACCCCTCCAGCTAGAGCAATAAAGGTGTGAACTGTCTCTGTGGCACAGACTGCTTTCTGAAGAGGGGTTGGGACCTGTGCCTCGGTTCGTACCCCTCCAGCTCGAGCCTTGCGGTCCTCCAAGAGCTCCCAGCCAGCTCTGGCACACGTCTTGAATCCACCAGCGCCCAGCTTGGGATGTAGCGGTGGCTTGATGCCCATCCATCACCTGCCTGGTGATTAAATACCTTTAATTAAGGCCGGAGAGGCTCCCTGGCTGGGGCTGGATGCTGAAGGCTGTCCCGTGGCGGGGCAGCACCTCTGCCGACAGCTGGGAGGCTTTTCCAGGGAAAGGGCATTGGGGACCGGCCAGGAGATGCACCTTGTGGCACCGATCCTGTCCCTTGTCACCACCAGCCTCTCCCAGCGGCTCCGTTACGGAAGCGGCAAGATGCGATGGGGACGCAGGTAAGGTCATGGTGACCACGGGTGACTGTGGATGGGTCATGAGGGTGCTGCTCCCGCGCCTGTGTGAGACGACGGGCAGGAGTGGAGGAGGATGGTGGAGACGCTGGATTAACTGATCATTCGTTTTTTAATCTTGGGATGAGATGTGACTTTTTTTTCCCCAGGCAGAGCTCAAGGCAGTTTGCACCCAGATTTGGGTGCTAACCCCCCAGTCTCTGGGGGTCCTGGCAGCCCAGGGAAGGGTCAGACACCCCTGAAAGCACGCTTCAGGCTTTGGTGCTCATTAGCATGCCAAAGTCATTAATAAGCCTCCAAGGCAATTATTTACACTTGCAAAGTGCGTGTGGCTGCAATTAAGGAATACGGGGGGCTGTGGGGGATGAATGAAACATCGGCATCGCCTTGTACATCGTGAGCGGCGCTCAGGGAGTGCAGGATGGGCAGCACCGTGTCAGCATCACGCAGGACCAGGGCTTACGTGCTGTCCCTGGGGTGCAACAGAGCACATTTGGGTGGGACAAGCCTGAGGCGGGGAGATTTGGACCCGTATTTTTTGCAGTCCAGTTCAGCAAAGGTGTCTGAGCAATATTGGAGAGAGCCTGGCCCAAGCACGTTGTGACAGAACTCCTGGCATCCCTGTGCGTCCGTCTGTCCCACAGGGGACGTGTCCCCAGGGAAAATGTCACCCTGCACCCCCCTCCCAGGTCCCCTGAGAAATCCCACAGGAGGAAAGGGAGCAGAGAAGGCAAACCGGAGAGCTGGGGGCTGCCGGGGGCTCCCCTGTCATCCATGCAAGGTGATCCCCCCCCAGGGAGGGGTTTCCCACCTGCCTGGGGCTGGAGGTGCTCCTGGCCCTGAAGGATGCTCCGGCCTCTGGGTGGGAATACAGGATCCGTCCCGCTGCGGGATGGCCGGTGGGGTCACTGGGGCAGGGGACAGCGAGGGGCACTCCGGCATCCAGCTGTTTCCAGGGGTTGAAATGAGCTCTGGGGTGGCTCTTGGGGACAGTCCACAGGGCTGAGCCTCCGACCCGCTCCCCGGGGAGGTCACAAACACCTGCGTGTGTTACGAAAACCTGGTTCCCAAATTTCCAGTCTCTGAACTGGGATGGCTGACAGCATCTGGGGTTTGGCTGAGCCCTCAGGAAGATCCCACTGTCCCCTCCCCAGCCGTCACCCACAGATGCCATGTCCCCGGGGTTTTCCTGTCCCTTCCTCCCCTCTGCATCCCATGGCAAGGGGTAAGTGCAGGCAAGAAACCCGGCAGCTGCCTGTCTCGCCAGCACTCAGCCCAGGAGCTCTCTCTTGACCTTTGGGAGAAGTGGGCACTTCAATTCTGATTTTTCATCAGTACCCAAGAGGTGTATCCATGGCTTCAAAGAGCACCTGCGAATGCTGGTCCCCCTCCCCTGCCCTTCCTCTGCCCGCACAACCTCTGCAGGCAGGGAGGCTCAGACAAGAGCCCTCAGGAGCTCTGGGGCTCCGTCGCAGCCCTGGGCTGAGCCGAGCTCTCAGCAGCAGATGGGCTCCACCGGGGGCTGTTGGGGACCTTGCAATGATGGAGAGGCCCATACGGTCCCTGCTAGGTGCATGGAGAGCCTGGGGGGCTCCCACGGTGGCTTTCACCCCGTCCCCCACCCCCAGGGCTGCAGGTTTTAGATGCTCTGAAGCTTGAGCGGAGGCTGGTGTCTCTTCCTGCCTGTCCCTGCCTTGCCCTGCACAAGGCACTAAATCCTCAGCGTGGTGGAGGTGGGATTTTTAATGGACAACCTGCAATGCTTCAAACAGCCCCGTGGTCTGCCCTCCCCTGCCGGAACCCCCACACCCCTGCAGTGATGGGGACAGCCACCGTCGGTGCCACCAGACCCCAGCCGGTCCCCATGACGCCCTCTGAGACACCCCTGGGGACACTATACCCTAGAGATGCAGAATCCAGCACACCCAAACATCCACATTTTGCTTTGCAATCCTGGCTTGCCCAGAGTTCAGCCCCCCCACACCNTTTACTATTCATTGTTTTCCTTGGCAACTCCATTTCCCCATCCTTCTCTTGCTTGAGGCTTCACTAACCTCCCCCTCCCCACCCCCCCAGTCCCGGTCACCAGCCCCCAAAGCGTGGTGGTGGGTCCCTGTCCACGGGGATGGAGCAGGAGGTGGTGGGTCCTGACCTCCCCGCGGGACAGCTGGTCCTGGGGGGGGACGACCCTTGGCCAGGGCTTGCCGAGCACCTGGGCTTCTTGGAAAGGGGATGGAGTAGCTGGTGATGAATCATGTCTGAACCAAACTGAACTAATGAAGTTCTGGATCTAGTTTTTAGCTGTCCGTGTGGGTCCCTGTGCTCCCCCCAAGCCCTACTGCAACCCTGAGCAGTGGGACCCCCCTCAGCACCAAAGAGTCGAGCTCTTCGGATACTCTCTGGGGTGATGCTGTGGCTGCATCTTCCCCCCCCCGCTCCCTGGCCGGAGGCTGGAAGTGTTTTGGGGGCTACTTCTGGCACATGGGAGCATCGCCGGGTCTGCCAAGCCAGCCCAATCCTGCGCCTGCCTGGGGCCGTGGCATTGCAGTCTAGTGCACGGCGGGATGGCTGATGTACTGGGTTTGCACGGCAAGGTTTTGGTAGCGGGGGGCTACAGGGGGGGCTTCTGTGAGAAGCTGCTCGAAGCTTCCCCTGTGTCTGACAGAGCCAATGCCAGTGGGCTCCAAGACGGACCCACCGCTGGCCAAGGCCGAGCCCATCAGCGCCTCTGGGATAACNGGAGCAGCTGGTGAAGGACTGCAGCCCGTGGGAAGGACTCACGTTGGAGAAGTTGGGGAAGGACTGTCTCCCGTGAGAGGGACTCCGTGCTGGAGCAGGGGAACGGTGAGAGGATCCGTCCCCGAGGATGAAGGAGCAGCAGAGACACGGTGTGATGAACTGACCGTAACCCCCATTCCCCGTCCCCCTGTGCCGCGGGGGGAGGAGGGTTGAAGCCGGGAGTGAAGTTGAGCCCGGGAAGATGGGAGGGGTGGGGGGAGGTGTTTTAAGATTTGATTTTATTTCTCATTCCTCTACTCTGTTTGGTTATAAATCAGATGAATTTTTCTCCAAGTTCAGTCCGTTTTCCTGTGACAATAATTGCTGGGTGATCTCTCCCCGTCCTTATCTCGACCCACAAGTGTCTCCTCACACTGTTTCTCCCGTCTGGTGAAGGCGGGCAGTGACAGAGCGGCTCTGGTGGGCACCTGGCCCAGCCGGGGGGGACCCACCACACACCCCTTTTGGGGCTGGCACCTTTTTCCTGGGAGCAGGGGCTGGATGTTTGCAGTTTGGATGCAGGTCGAGTGTGAGAGGGACGGAATTTTTTGGGGTCTGTGCGAGCCCACAGCCCCAGTGTCAGGTCTGGCTTTGCAAGGGCTGCAGAGGGAGTTTTCAGGCCAGGCATGGTTTGAGTTGGTGTTTAGGGGGAGCAAAACAGAGCTGGTCATTTGTACCTGGGATGGAAAGAGTGACTGATCCTGCAGGGACAATGTTCCTCATCGTGGCTGTAAGTGGGAATGGCTCTGGGAGCTCGCAGAGACAAAAAACTTTGGATGCTGACTAATTTGTACCTGCACTGCTAAACGATCTTCTGCTCAGCAGGCTGCCTGGGGCAAATCACTGAACCTTGTCTACCCATTCCCCTGGGACAAGGAATGGAGTGGATTATTTTGTTTTGATGGCCCCTCCGAAGCAAGTTGTCCGTGGTCGCTGCTGACACACCACCAACCGTCGGGTCAGTAGAAGACTCTGCCAGGTCAGGGCAGGGCACGTTTCATTCCAGGCGTGCAGATATAGAAATAAAGAGATTTCAGACCATGGGTGCAAGTTGGGTCTTAACGCATATTGCAGTGAAATGAGCCGGGGTTCCTTGCTGGGGCCTCGAATGAGCCCTTTGCTTTGTCGTCTCCCTCCCTTTGCTGGCTCTGAGCCCCGGCTCTGGTCGCAGCGCACGCTTTCACGAGCCGGGCACGTCTGGCAGCTGCTGGTGTCAGAAAGTAGCTCGCTTTGCTCCTTCGAGGGTTTCTCCCATGCTTGAAGCTTTGCTGGGGAGCAAAGAACATCAGTGGTGTCTTTACTGATAAGAAAACACGTCGAGTGGTTTGTATTTTCAAAGGCAACAGTCTCACAATAAATTGGGATGGATTATGAGTTGTCTATGCTGATAGCACGGGTTTGGATCAGGCGAGCCTGGGGATAAAGACGTTTTGGTGCTGGATCTGTTTTTTTTTGTTTGTTTGTTTTTTTGTTTTTGGTTTTTTTTGTTTTCTCTGATGTCAGCCTGCACCCCAGAGAGAAAATACACTGGTTCTGCGTCATTACTTTAACGGGGCTGATGCTCTGCAGATGCCATTTGCGGGCTGATTGAAGGTGGGGAAGGGGCTGGCGCTTCCCCTCTCCGCTCACGCGCAAAGAGCACGCGGGACGTGAGGGGCCAGCGGTGCTGCGGGCTGGCTTTCCACACCGCGTGTGCCCCCGGAGCCTTTTACAGCACTTGGGGACCATTAAAAAGCCACATCAAACAGCATTTCTTCCATTTAAGCTTCATGACAGAAGCCAGTCCGTGGTGTTGAAACCCAGCTGGGAGCTGCTGGGATATAATGGAAAGAGTTCATTAGAGGAGTCCCCAGCTACTGGTGACTTTCAGGTTTTTCAGATGATAGAAATTCAGCAGGAAACCTGGGTGGTGGCATTTGATTGCTGTGCTTCAGGGTAGTGTGGCTGATTTAACCACTCACTCAAACAAAGCCAGGAAAACGTGGTATTTTTGACAGAAGCGGGTTGCGCAGTGTTTTTTGTTTGTTTGTTTTTTCTTTAACCAAATCACGTTATCAGTCCAGCTCTTTGAGTCACCCAAAGACTAACCTTAAAGGAAAACAGCCAATGACCTTAATTTATTTACTTTCACACAACTTCTATACATAAAGGTGGGGAAAATACAGATTTTATTTAAGCAGGCACAGAAAACAGTGTCCTTTTTTTTCTTCCCCACATAACTTTTAAAACCAGAACTGCAATGGGTTTGGGTTTTTCTCCTGAGGGAACTCAGGCACCTTGTGCGTGTGTCTGCGCAGTGCCGCCGGAGGGATGTGTCCCGGGAGGTTTCCCAGCGCCCAGATTCGGCTCCAGCTCCCTTCATGCTTAGCTGACACTCCAATTTTGCCTCTCTGTCCTTTCCAGGTCCCTTTCTACAAAAAAAGTGAAGCCGAAATCTTTGTTTCCCGATGCTCACAGTAGAGAAAAGGCTGATAACTGAGTTTTAAAAGTAGGGCAGCGAGAAATACACGGGCAGGCGACGAGGCATGGCAACAGCCTCCGGCTGAAAGAGGAGAGTCGGGCATTCGATTACTTGTGTTGGATGTGTGGTCCTGAGAGCCAGCTTTCCTTTTCCCCTCCTTGTGTATCACCTTCGCAAGCAGGGAGATGCCAAGCAGTTTAATTTTCCCAGTGTTTCCAGCGACACTAAAGGAAGCGAGGTGAAAACTCCGCCTGTGTCGGCGTTCCCGGAAACTTGCCCCCACCGTGCCTCAATGTAGGGGACCTAAGGCAGCGCGGGGAAACCTGCAGACAATGCCTGCTTTGTCTATCTCCCTTCTCCTCAGGCGCCATGAGATGCTGAGTCCAAACATTTAACCACAAAATGCATTAATTACCGTCCAGCTCCCTGGGGTAAGGACCATATGCCAGTAACGAAAAAAAAAAAAAAAAA
>VXBL01009716.1:59026-75611 GCA_013400195.1 Aramus guarauna
CCGGCCGCAGTCGCGAGCAGGGCGGGCGAGACGAGCGGTGTGGCGTCACCGTCCCGGCTGGCAGCGGCGGGCGAAGGCTGAAGCATGGCGTTGTCCGTGCCGGTGAACGGGCTGAAGGAGGGCGACAAGGAGCCCGTCATCGAGCTCTTCGTCAAGGTAAGGCGGCGNGAACCCCTTTCAGCCCCCTCCCAACCTTCCGGGGCCCAGGCGGGAGCGCCGGGCTCTCCTCAGGGCGGGCGGCTCCGGGCCGGGCTGCAGGCAACGCCCCGTCGGTCGCCGCGGTGCGGGGCTGCCGCGCACAAAAGGGCCCTTGGGCGGGGAGGAGAGGGTGTGTGCCCGGCCGGAGAGGGAGTGCGGGGAGCCGGGGCTGAGTCAGTGTGTACAGATGGAGCGAGTGATAACGCGAACCGCAAATAAGTCACTTTTGAAAAGTGTGGCTGCGTGCGTTTGCTGGAAAATTCTTTCCCGAGAGCAAATGGTGCGGCTGGTGCACAGCAGGGCTGAGGGCATCGCTAGCAGAGAGGAGTAACTTGCTCTGTGCACATCGCTCCCCGCATTGTGTGCCCAAGTGTGCGCATGGAAGTAGTGACAATACGAGTTACTTTGCGCTCAGTCCCCTGTCTGACAAGTCCACTGTCGTGGCAGAACCCAAACAAGTGAAAGTATCACCTTTTTTTTTTTTTTTTCCCCCGAACTAGAAGAATGAGCATGTGTTGTACTGCCCTTATCTGGCAAAGATACCGTATGGTATCTCCACATGTTTTGCCTTCATATATTGCAGTATGATGCAATATTTTGCATCCTCTGGGGCTCTCGTGATGCAGCATCTTCCTTTTCCTTCGTATCAAAAGTGCAGAGAGTAAATGGTGCAAATCCTTTCTTGCTGTGCTTAAACTTACTTTGAAGAAAGTCTCTGTAGAAACAAAGTGTTTTAATTCTTCAGATGAAGTTTCTTTTATTGCGGAGAGAACATAATGGAAAGCCTTCATCTGAGATCTTGGGAATTGCTTAGTATAAAAGCCAAGGTGGCAAACATGAAAATTTCCAGCAGACTAGGTAGAGCTTTGCAAATAAGCTATTAAATACGGATTTTATTTATTAAATGATACTATAAAAATGTTGAATTTTCCCCATTTTGGACTTTTTAGTAGCCTCAAGAGGCAGTAACGGGACCCGGGAAAGCGTTGCAGTGGAGGATTCCAGACCTGATTTTAGTCAGAATATTTAGGTTCTTAGTGTAGGGGTTAGAAATTACTAGTACAGCAATTAAGTTACAGATTGCTTTGAATTATTTATAGCAGTGCTTCTTCCATGTAACATGCCAGCTTATCTTCATCTGTCCTAAAGTTCATTGGCTGATAATTTTTTTTTTATATTTTTAAACAAATTAGAGCAGTGATTGATGGCAGAAGGATTTGGGGACAGGGGAAGTAAGCTTTGTGGGTCTGTTTAAAGAGGATATTTTGTGCATGAGGAGTAGCATGGAAGGTGTAAAATTAGTTGTGAGAAAGATGTATTGATTCCAATTAAATCACTATCGGACCAATAAAGATGTTAGACTAGATGAAAGGGGAAAAGCAGGGAATTTTTCTGTCCCTCTCGGTTGAAACTTCTTTATTGGCATGGATTTAAGAAGGCTGTATTTGGGATTATCACTGAGTAGTATCTCCCTCAAGGAAGCCTTTTCCCAGTGTTATGAATGACTGCTGCAAGCTGTATACTGTCTGCCTTTAGGACAGAGTTCAGGTTAAAAAAGAAGTTATTCTTGTCTGCCTTTATGATCTTCAGGTAAAGGTTATTTCCCTGTAAAATCCTGCAGAGGAAGGACAGACAAAAATATCTGTTTCACCTGAGTGTTGCTGCCTGTCTCACACTTTATTGAAGCTGTTAAGTATTTTTGGAGCGGTGTTTTTGTAAAGGTAATAGAAGCCTTGTCTCTCATTAAGATGGTCACTTCATAAAATGCAAGCAGAATATTTATGGTTATTCAATAAAAGTAATCGTGTCTATCTAGAAGAGTACTTAATTTTGATTTAGTAGGGTTTTTTTTCCCCCCTGTCAAAGAGAAGCTCAGTTTCTGCTTTTCTCTGTTGCACAGTTTTCACCTGGTTACGGGTGCAATCTAGAAAAAGTCCAAAGTTACTTGAGTGAATGTTAGAACAAGATTTTGCAACGCAGATATTAACTTTTCAAACAGTACACGGGGTCTTGGTTCTACCTGTGCACTGTTAGTCAACATAGCTCTTAAGGTAGAGGTAGTGGAAAGACTTCTTGACCAAAAAAAGAAAGCTCTGCCAAATGCCTGCGGCTGAAGGGCGGCAACTGTATGACCTGCATACAAAGGATTGTAGCAGCCAGACTAAGATGAAACAAAGGTATGGATTAAAGCTTGAGAAACAAACCTGTGAAGCAGGAGAAGCTGTTTGGCTTCATGCCCAAAATGTTGGATTTGAATCTTATTAAATTGTGATCAGTAACAAACTAGGATGGGCACAGCATGGGGAGGAGTGCACACATGGTTAGGTTTCAGTTATGAATGATTATATAGGGCTGTTTGTCACCAGTAAATTGCTTTGATTTTGTTCAAGGAGACAGTGTATCTGTCTGCTGTAACTTGTATTTTCATAGTCTGTGATAATGTATGTGCAGAATTAGAATACTTAGGTAAGAAAATGGGTTACAGTGCTGGACCTGACGTGAATAATCTGTTTCTTGGTCTCATATAATGAGTAGCTTCAGCAGCTTTTTCATTACAGTGCTGGTGGGCTGTCTGTGGTCTCTTAAACTAAGTGTAAATATTTTTTCAAGTCTTTTCTCTGAGAGCTGATGAGGAGAAACTAGCAATGTATCTGATTTCATTTAGTTTCCTCATATGTTCGCATGTTTTATTAATGAAGGGGGCCCACTTCCGTTGTCTAACGAGTACTTTTCCTAGTGGCGAGTTAGAGTAGTGAAGGCTGCATTGTGATGAACATGCACGCAGAAACTCGAGCGTTGTGATCTAAATATAACTTGTATAGGCCACTTGTAATAACTGCAATTTGGTTGATCGTGTGTGGATTTTTATTGTAAATAAAAACTGTGGTGGACTGACTCGGTCAAATAGAACCACTCATCTGTGGAAACCACAGGACAGAGCTTAACAAAACTATTTGTGCAGTTTCTTTAAGACAGTCTGCAAAGAAGGTGAGGGTGGAAGCTGCCCAAAGCTTTGCCCGTGGTGTTCTAGAGGGCAGTCGTTGATTGCGTTCTTCTTGTAATAGAGAGGTGAAGACACAGATGATCAACAAGTTTGATGTTAAAGAAAAAAACAAACTCAGCAAACAAGACATTCATAGTTTTGTATCTGCTGGCATGAGATGGGTTGTAGTAGATGTAGGTAACATTAAGGAAGGCGCTCTCTTCTTCAACTGGGTAACGTGTGTATACTTGCAAATTAATTAGACCTTGGATTTCTGGCAGCTTTCAAATAAGATGTGATTGTGAAATTGGGCACCTGTCTTGGAAATCAGATAATGTCTACTATCTGTTTACCTGTGAATTGTACTGTCAGTAGAAAAAACCCCTGTGATTTTACATTTATTAAATACCCTACTCTAAAACACACCCAGTGATTGTAACAGAAGCTTGTCTACACTTTTGTATATCTGAATTAAACAGAAATTTGGCAGGTGAACTGTTTATTTTCTGGGATCTAGGTCCATTTTGTTCAGTTAAATGTTGGAGCCCACGGCAGGAAGGGGATGTGTACATCTGCATCTCTAGCAGCAGACTCGATATTAGCTCAGGGCTGGGTGAGAGGAGTGTGGTTTGTCTGAATTGCATGCGTTTGGGTCTGCCTTTGTCTTGGTTGCTTGTTGCCTGTGAATATCCTTATGTAAGCTCTGACATGTCATTCTGAAGTAGTATAGCTGCTGTGTATGGGTTTATAACAAATAATCCCATGATCTTGTTTGTCATTGTTGGATTTTTTAATTTTATTTTGGCAACTACAATATAGCAGTAAAAAAAGAAACATCCCTATAAGGAAATAACAAGACTGGAGACATCCAACATTGCTTCTCAGGGATAGTCTTGTCAGGGGCAAGCTTGTCAGTCGATAATCTTATTAGACAAGTCTCCTCCTTATGTGCCAGATCACCCTTTGGAGGTTTTGATGTAATAACCTCAGCACCTGAGAACTTTCTCAGTCCGCCTTTGATACGTGTTTGGTATAGATGGCAATATTTCGTGTGTGGCTTATTTCTTATGAGCAAATACTGGAGTATTGTAAGAGATCCCTTTATAAACTGAGGTGTAACCATCTTGGTATATCCTGTGCTTAGCTGTTATAAATCAGGCCCTTTCCTTCTTTGGCCAGCAAACTGTATTCCTTCAAATTCTGCTTGGGAAAGTTCTCATAGTCAGAAACCTCATTGTTTGTTTTTTTTTTTTTTAATTTGATTGCTAATACAGAAACTGGTGCACTTGGTACAATATTGTTTAAAAATAGAGAGATGGTCTCAAGTGTAAATGTTACTTTGTTTGCAAAACATTGGAAAGTAAACTTAACTCCTAGCAATCATTTTCAAAGGGATTACACAGATGAGTTAACTTTCCTTCTCTCAGAAATTGCTTCTGGAAACACTTCAGCAGTAATGGTTTTGTTCACTGGCACCTATCCTCCCCTTTCCAATGATTAACATCTAGACAGCGCAGTTAGATTGTCAAGAGAACTTGTGTTTTACTTTGCAATGGAAATATGGCTTAACACTCACGCACTTTTCCTCCTTTCCCCCAAAGTGGTCCGAGAACTGGCCGAGTTCCTGAGTTTCAACTCCTTGCCCTTCACAGCCCTCTAATCTGCCGGCTGGGATTGTACGGTCATCTGCAACGATGCTTCTGAGTCATTTGCTCCGTGGTGTACACAAGTGCTGTATGCCATAGATGCATTCTTTGAGCATAGATACTGCTATAAAAGACAAATCTGTCCTCAGTTTTCCCAGATGGGAAATGTCTCAGGCTGTGCATTGAAGGCTTGAAGGACAAAAAAGAAGCCTGTGTATCAGAGCACATATTCTGGGACACGCTTCAGGGCCTGGAACCTATGGAAAGTCAAGGATAAATGCACATCGAGGGTCTGAGCCTTGTGCCTGATCCTTTTGTTTGTCAGACTGTGATCGTGTGTATGTGCAGTAAGGAATTCACGGAGCAGGGAAGAGTATACTTAACACTAAAGTTCTTGTGAAAATACTTGAAGAGAAGGAGAATCCTCTTAAAAGATATGTCTTGTCTGTATATAAAGATAATTGATTGTTGAGAAATGCCATGTAGATATGAGGAATGTTTGTGTAAACTCAGTTTCACTCTGAGGAAGTGAGTGGGAGGGTCTGATAATCTTTCAGTGGGCAGCACTGTGACAGTATTAGCATCCTAAGAAGTTAGTAATCATTACCCTCACAGCCTGAAGTGACTCAGTGTCACTGTCTAGTCTTCCACAGGTTATCCTGACCTAATCTTGTGGAAGGAAACAGTGAGGAAAGAGAGAGTTCTTTATTTGAAGAGTATTACTGCCTGTCTTAATGTGAATGGGGTGGGCAGACGACTAGTTGGTTCTGTAGCTGAACTTGTGGATTTTTGAAGGCTGTATTGTCTCTTACAGAAATCTGCGTTTGGAAGAGTCTAGTTGGGGAATTCATTGAACTTCTAGCTAAACAGTATTCTATGTACTTTGGAAAATGACTTTTGTACTCTGAGATTGCAACTTTGATTTTTTTTAAAAGTGTGCATTAGTTAAATGGGACAAAAAAAGCCCTGGGCTGTCGTTATTTTCTCACCAGTCAGAGCATGTTCAGATTCTCTTTTAAATGAGACATTTATTGTGATACGACTAACCCAAGGCATACACACTTTTTTAACAGTGCCAAGTTCTGGCTGGGCTGGACATACCACTTGGAAATCCACAAGCACTGCTTTTAAGACTGGGTAACTGTGCTTGGCAGTAATTGGATTTGTTGTCTTTTTTTCTTTGGTAGATGTTCTCTTTTGCTCTGCAACTGATAATCAACTGAGTGTTGCAATTCTATAAAACCTTAACTGGACAGCATGGGAGAAAGTAAGGTGTTCTTTTCTGCCAGTGTAGACACTTAATTTGTCTAAGACAGCAAACTTTAAGATGGTGGTTGGTTGCAAATTGACCATCCATGGAAAATTTATTTACATCTGTATTTGTTATCCATATAATGTGATTTTTATCTTCAAAGTTCTTCATAAATAACCCATAACAAACAATTTATTGTCCTAATCAAGTTTGTTTGTTTTCTTGCATGTTCTCCACTTTGGAATGATATAGTTTCACTCTTAAAATAGATGCTAGGTACTCACTCTGTGCTCATTTGTTGTATTAAGAGTTTGTGAACGTTGTAACAGTGAAAACCCTTAAACCCAAAATCATTATGTTGCCTTGATATGAGTTTAAATAGAGCTTTGACTTCAGGAGCTTTAAATCCTTTGTTTATAATTTTTTTTCCTAAAAAAGATAATAGATAATTTTTTTAAAACTTGTTTTGAGGTTGTTGTTTTTTTTTTAATTCAGGACAAACATGCATTTGTGGTACAATCTGATTTTTAGGGCTCTGAATTCTGTTTGTTTATGCTGAAGTGAAAAACATAAGCTAAACTAAAGCACACAAATGTCTTTGTGTGCAAGTTCTCTGAGAGTTCAAACTTATTCCTTGTATTGTTGGCTAGACAAAGGGCAAGGAGCTTTACACGAGGAAAGGAAATTACTTAGTTCTGTACACTGAATATCCATATTAGGTATAAACTAAATATAGGAGTGTAATCCAGGAGTGAAGTCATATCTGTATATTTTCATGACAAGAACTAATGAGATCAGTCAGTGCTACTGGATCGGCTTCAGAGTTTTTTTGGCTCTGTTAAAGCATTGCTATTTTGGCTAGAGTTTGATGGGCTGTACTTTGGAGACCTGCTTTTTCTTAAAGAAAGGAAATAGTTTTTTTACATGGTTTTGTCTAAAAATAAAATCAAAGCAAGCATAAGTATACTTCTGTAGTCTTTCAAAATGATGTATTAGCTGCCCTAGTGAGACATGCTGTACTGGAGCTTAATGAGATAAAGCAAAATGTCCCAAAGGAGGAAGTTCTACTCTGCAGCTGAAGAGCTTGGATACCATCTCCCAAGGGATGTAGAACACAATCATAGAGGTGCCTTTTAGTAATGAAGTTGCATATTGCTTGTGTTGGAACCAGAAGCAACAGAGCAGGCCTTCTGCGAAACCTTTGTGCTCTAAAATAAAAATTCCAATGCCATTTTCAGTCTAAAATAATGTTTTTCCTTGCTAGAGCTTTTGAATATGCTGTTAGCAAGGGGTACAGAGTTCCAAACTACAGCTCTTTCAGTGAGTTTTGAGAATTTGAGCCATTTCTTTGTTCATTGGCACGTTCTTCTGTGGACATTGCTGTTTATATTTGGATTTGGAGGCAGTTGTGGTTTTAGCTGTATTCCTTATTTTACCAGAATTTTGAAGCTCTCAGGTGATTGCTTTTGGCTAGCATCTTGACATGAAACTCATTTGGGCATTTGACGGTGGCTTTCCTGTTCCTGGTAGGGCACAGTCTATGTCTGCCTGGCAACGTGGATGACCTGGCTGTTGGTGGAGAAGGAGCAGTGCACAGGGTGAAGCTGGGGCAGCTCTTCAGTGTTCTGTCTGCTAATCTGTCCAACTCATTGCTCATCTTAGCTCTCTAAATTAGGTTATAAAATACCATAAACTGAGTCCTTTGTTTTTCTGTCCTGCAGAAGAGATGCATCTTCAAAGGTTTATTTGAAGAACTCTTAAATGCCAAAGACAAAAAATTTTACGTGGTCTTCTGAGCCCCAGTGACAAGGTTGGCAGTTCTTTAAGTTTTATAGATGCTTCATTATTTGGTGAGGAGGTTCTGGAAATAGGTTTCTTGGGCTGCAGCCAAAGCACACACTGTACTATGTTAACAAATTTAATAATTGGGGGGAAAGAAACATTGTCATATACAATGCCTATTCCAAGTTTATATGCCAGGTACCCAGAGGCAAGTTTCAAGTACTATAAAAGAAACCCTTAGCAGTGTATAGTAAATTACCTACTTAGTTTCCTACTAGAGTGTTGCAAGAATGTGTCAAGCTGCTAGCAAATTTTAGTCGGTTTGGCCCTGTTTATCTGATGGAGGTTTGTTACCGCTAAATCACTTCAAGGGTATTGTGACTGGAGTAAGAGGGACAGAAGAAATGAGGTGCCAGGTTTCTGCCATTAATGAATAACTTCAATTTTCTTATGTCAGGCTAGGGAGTGGTCATGGGTGGCTATCCACAGTAATCCCAAGTTTTTGTATTCATAGCATTAAGCTAATTTCTTCACCGAAGAAAGTAGAGGTTGGTATTTAATGCAGATTACGATTCTGACTCTTCATCTGATTCTCCCAAAGGATGAACACGGGATAATTTCTTTTCTCCAAAGAACTAGAAGTGCTTAATTAATTTCTACTGAATTGTGAAGTTACTTTAATACATCATGAAGATCCCATGGCTTTTTCCTAAAGCTTTACACTGAGAATCAGATATCAATGAACACGAGTTGCAGGAAAGTGTACAAGACAAGTCTGCTAATTATTTTGTTAGGAATAACATCACAAGGCTAAAAATAGCATCATCCTAAAATGGCCAGTTGCTGTTACAGTCAAATGTCTAACACAGTGGAGTCTTATCGGAAGGGTAATGACTTAAGAAGCTACTTGAATGGGTTGATAAACATTCCTTTCCCTGGTTTTATAGTCACATCTCAAGTAAATATGAGGAGTTCAGTTGCTTTTTTTTTTTTTTTAAGCTTTTTGCCTTTAGAGGAATTTCAGCTGATGTGGATGATGGATTGATTATAAATTAAGCAAAGATGATATAGCTTGTCAAGAGGCAGTGGTAACTAAGGTTGCTTTTTCCCTAGGTGAGTTAGATGTCAGTCAGCATATAGAAAATATATACTAATCATTGGAGGCTTTTTGTATTTGCAGTTAATTCCAGGTATGAGCTCTGACCTTATTCTTTTTGTTTTGTTTTTCTTATGTTCTTCTTAAAGGACTAGTTATTTTAGTTAGCAGTGATTACCTACATTGTTCTATAGAACTAAAATTGGGGTGTTCATGGTGGTTGTGATTTGAGAGTTTAAGTCTAACATGATACAGTGTCACCAAGCTTTTTAAAGTCCCCTTATAAAGGTCAAATAAAGGGGTTACATTGATTAGCATAGTTCATATGAAGATAAGACTGTGGTATAGGTGCTGTAAGCTTAATTTGGTGCTTTCTGAGGTCAGCTGTCTTTGGTTTGGAAATGAATATATACACTCATTTCCTGGAAGATACTTTCTTATTTTTATTGGGCACATAATGAGATCTGTGCTTATCTTGTCACTTCCTGTATGAAGAAGAAAAAAAAAAAAGCCTTCTGAGTTCAAAAGCAGTTGAAAGGTGTTGGGGAACCTTAACAGTGGAGGTTAGTTAATAATGACACTAGAGATCAAGATTACGTAGAAGGGACGTGATGCAGTGATTGTGCCCTTCTTGCACTGTCTGTAATGCTGTAGGCTCATCTGCTGATAACACGAGGAACAAAGGTGAATTTGAAGTAATAGCGATATAAGGTGCCAAACTGCTGGCCTTTGAGGTGAGGAGAATGATGTCGGATGTTTTATTTAGAAGCTGTTCAGCACTGTGAAAGAATTGTAGGAGTTAGCTTGTCAGAGACGTTTAATAGTGTGAATAAATCTTCTTAATGGCTGTTACAAGCTTATTTTGTTCTTAGACTGAATCCTTAGTGACTTTTAAACTTACGTTAGCAGTAAATGAGTAAGGTAGGTTTCAAAATACAGTAGACAGCTTTGTTAAAAAGCTGTACTGTGGTATATATGTGTATATACGGAATACACAGAACCTGTGCCTTGATACTTGAGATAGCAACAGCCTGAAGGTGTCTTGAGACTTGCCTTTGTTCCTTTCTCTTTTTAAGAGATTGACGTGCATCTTTAAATTTGCAACAGTGGTTGGTTTTGTTTTGTTTTGTTTTCTATTAAGGAAAGGACACCACACAGAAACAAAAGCTCTCATGTGCAAGTTGGGGCGCTAGCTATCTGCTGCCCTGGAGAGGTGAGATAAAAAGTGAACCGACAAGCGGAAGTGTCCCTTTCGTCTTGTCATCCCTCAGATGACATCTGGTTGAACCAGATTTAGCTAGCATCTGAGTTCAGGGCTTGACTAGCTTGTTCCCTGACCTGTTCCTCCCATAAAGACACAAAACAACTCCCTGCTCAAACTAACAAATGTGAGAAGGTGAGAATGAATTGAACATCGTGTATTGTAGAAAACACTTTTTCAGTCCTGATCTCTGCAACTTGCTACCTTGTCACCTGCTTTCTTCTTTTGAATGACGTTTCATTAACATTTGAGGCATTAGGACCCTTCAAGACATGGTTTGGCTTGCAGAGAGAACGCTTACGTGTAACATCCCTGAAGCTCATCCATGTGCTGGCTGAACAGAACACAAACAAGCGGTGTAGTGGCACGGTAAGGAGGAGGCCTTTGATTGGTGTTATGTCAAATACTGCAATAGTCCTTTCATGGACGTAATTCTTTACATCTTATCTGAAAACACTGCCCAGTAAACAGCATGGAATTCTGTTTGTTCAGCTTGGCAAGATAAAGGTCTGAGCAGACGGTGCAAGGATTTAGAGTGATACTACCAGACCATTTTCAGTATTCATGTGTGGAACATTAAACCACTCCTTCCTGTATTCTTTCATCTTGGGAGTTTTGAATTGCTGCATGTCTTTCACTTGAATCACTTTGTTAGTTTACCTTAAACGATTTTCTCTCAAAACAGTAATCCATTTAGGATTGTTATTAATTTACTCATTTTTTGAATGAATTTTTTATTCAGTTTTACTCATTTTTTCATTCATTCAATTTTTCATTCCTTTTTTTACCTATTTTTTGAATGAATTTTTGAATGTTCATGAAACATGCAAGAGTGATTGTTACCTGCTGTTTTGAGGTAATCTGTGTGCATCATGCTGTTTTTCTCAGGTAGTTTTCCCAGCAGATTTTTTTTTTTTTTGTTAGAACTGAGATATATTTCAATATTGCTGAGTTCAAAATTTGAACATACCCTCTGATTATTTTTTTTGTTCTGTTTCTCCAATCTATTTTCTGGAACATTAATCTTTTAGACTTTCCAGATTGCCCATTTCCTATTCAGGGGAGTGGAGACTTCCTTGGTGGTATAATCAAATAGCTCCAGTAGTTGTCTTTGGTAAATGGTATTCTGTGAGATATTTCTAAAATGCGTTTTTTGCCTGTTCA
Source organism: Aramus guarauna (assembly GCA_013400195.1). Lineage (NCBI taxonomy): Eukaryota > Metazoa > Chordata > Aves > Gruiformes > Aramidae > Aramus > Aramus guarauna. Next base: position 70,409 of record VXBL01009716.1, read on the forward strand.
CCCAAACTATTTTTTCCTGCTTCTGGTATGTCAAATTTGGGAGAGATTTCCTTAATAGTTTTCGATAAATTAGGAAATGCTCTTTTAGTGTCCTGCTCTTTTCTTTTGTTTTATTTACCTAGGCAGAGACTGAACTGTATTGCATTTCTCATCAGATGCACTTTGACTTTACTATTATTTCTACAGTCATTCGATCCAGTTTGGGAAACTCATGTGCTCCTTTTTACTGGATGCTGTTTGAAACAATTTTGCAGGTCTTTGGGACCAAAGATTTCTAGAATTCTGTTTTACTCTTGAGTCTTTCAGATCTATACTATACAATAAGGGCTTTGTGTTCTTTTAAGTGCTGCTTTGCTTGGTTTTTTTTTTTTTTCTTCTTTTTTTGTTAGTCTTCCAGTAAACATCAGCACTACTTCAGTAAAGTACATACATTCAGGTTCTTGTGTTAGGAGTCAAATTAATTTTTATGCAGCTGTAAAGACAAACATTTCACAATTAAAATGGATTTTTTTTTTCTTCCCTTAGCTTGTTTAGCTGCTTAAACAGATGTATGATTACTTATACTCTCTGGATTTTTTGGGAAAAACAGTCTCATTTGAATGAAATCACTGCTTCAGGGGAAGAGAAAGGGAGGAGGTGGCTTCCGCAAAGGCTGGATTAGCTAAGCTAAATTTTCCAGACAGTAGGATAAGTAGAGGGTTTTTCTTTTTTTTTTTTCCTTTTTTTTTTTTCCTCCCAAGTAGTTGGCACTCTTGGATGGGCTGAGCTATTTGGCATTGGGAGTTGCCAGTAGTTTTACTGTGGCTACAATAAACCAGGTTGACTTCTCAGCATACTGATTTGTTTTACTGCCTTGTAACTCTTTCATTCTTATTTGAACTTAGATTCTTATTTAGGTTTGTTTAAAAAGTAGCCCTGTTTATTTTTCATATAATGCTGTAGGGTGAGTGCTGTGGGGTATGTATGTCCAGCTTTTTCTCTGTGTCACGTCTTACAATTAACGAGGTCCATTTTGCCACCTTTTCAGAAGTTTTTTAATTACAGTCAGTTTGTGGAGGGTAACAGCTTTGCTTGAGGCAACTGGATATCTTTAGTTTTTCTTACTGTGAAAAATCCTGTGTGGCAGCTGTGAGCTTTTCAGGCTGCTTGATGGCATCTCTAGCATGGTAGGAGTCGGACATGGGTCGTGGTCAAGTTAAATGCTGTTTGGCAGGGTACTTTCCCTGGTGGTAAATTAAAGTCGGGCTCTTCAGAGCTAGTTCTTAAACAGTATAATCCTTAAGCAAAATACTCACAAGTGAAAAACACCATTTTCTTTGCTGTGTGTGGTGGTGCACTTTTTCTGTCTGGTCATAATCCATACAAGTGAAAACCTGGCGTTCAGTGAAACATAAACCTATGATGTTTTTGAGTACATGTCCTTCAGTGGTTAATGGTAATTTGATTTGGTAATGATAACTGAAAATTAGCCCTAACAGTGTAGGAAGGTTTGCATTATTTAGTAATAAGGATTTTTAGACTAATTTTGGAAAGAATTTGAAATAAAAGCTTAAAGCTTCTCAATATAGAATGAATATAATCTTGTTGAATTAACAAATAATCTAGGGCGGCATTAGTATAGAGAAGTCAACACTTAATATTTTCTTTGCTGTGATGGTGGTGAGGGTTAGACACTGAAAATATCCTGAATGTTATGGCCTGAATTCAAAGACAAGACAATGACAGGTTTCTGGCTTCTAATAGTGGTGTTAAGAAACAATTGTTACATGATTAACCCTGTGCATAACTGGTCATGTAGAATTTCAGAATATTCTTGCAATATTTAAAAGTTTACAATTTACTGCCAGCAAACCTCAGTTCTAGTGGAGAAAATCAGAGTTGGAACTGACTCTCGCAGAAACATCTACCAAACTCATCTTCCTCTGAAAAAAATCCTTCTGTGATTGAAGGAGAATAACGTATTGTATTGCCAGCATGGTGGTGTACTTGATGACTGGTTGTAACAGATCTGTGCTGTAGTGCTCCGTGCATCAAATGCAAGAAGATATAAACCGGGCCTCTCAGGCAAACAGTTACATAGCAGAATTCCTTGGCTCAAGAGCACTGAAACCAAAAGTTTCTTGGCATTCTGACTGCATTCCTTTTCCAGTATGTGCTCAGAATAACTTGGGACTTTTTGGAGCAGAAGTGGGACAAACGTTTCAATGTAGACGTAAAAGTCTGTGCTCACTTTTAGCTATTCAGTTGCAGCTTTGAAAGTGCATTAGGTTTTGTTCAAAACACTGTATGTTAGTGGGCTATAATCCTTTTTTTCTGATTCAAATAATCCAAAAAAGCCTCTCTTGCTTACCGAATAGCATCTGCTCTTAAGTTGTTTGTTCATTTTGAATGTTAGGCTTGTGTTGGGAGAGAAGAAAAGTTTTGGTACAAGTTGGCATTACAGCATAAAGGCATTTGACCTTTTTTTGGTCCTCATTGGTCACTTTGGTTTTGGCTTAGAAAAATGGACCTTAAAGAAAGCGACAGTTCTGTGCTATGCCCTAAATTTTAAACAATTTTTCATTCAGTCCTGTGACTTAAAAGTGGCTTTGCTTTGCATTCCAGACAGGAACCCAGGTTTCATTTGTAGTACAATAAACAAAACTGCTGGCTGAATTTGAGTTTTTGGTTTATTTCAGTTGAAATTTTTAAATCTCTCATTAGAAATAATAAAGCTCTGTGGTGGAATTGTATCATATGAAAGAAGGCATAGCGTTTCATCCAATACATGTAACTTTTTTCAAACTGTATTGTTGTTTCAGCTGATAAATTCCAAAGTCTGTCTGATATAACTATGTTTAACATCTCTTGGTCATTAATATTAATTTTTTTCCCTGTGCTTTGCTGATGGAGGGTCACTGCTTTTCCCTATCACATTGGCAGGTAGCAAAACCTGGGCAGCCAAAGACTTGGTTGATGTTATAACTAACTTACGAGTTCAGGAAAAGCACTGAAATTTTGTAATAAGAAATCTTCATATTTGGTTCTGTCTGCAAAAAGAGTCTATTTTGTGCATAGGGGATCCATTTTGCTTTTTCATCTGATTCTGTCACAAAAAGTATTTTAGTTCTTGGCTTGTGTAAGTAACTTCTTACTTTCTGCGTCTAGTGATGGATCATAAATCTTTAAAGCTCTTAATCAGTCCTCTGCAATGAGTTTTTTAAAGTCATGTTTTGCAACTCACAAATTAACCAAGTGACTTGTAAAAACTAGTTGTCTTCTAGATGCTTGCCTATTGTCCATTAGGACACTATTTATGCACTTCCAAATATTGGTTTGAAATCAGGGGAGCTGACTAGTGCTTATTTAATTTAATATTCTGCTCAGGAGATGCCTTAATTACATTTGTTGATGTTGCAATACTGAAGCTAAGCCTCTGGACTTCATTTGGTGCTGAGGATCGTCTGTACGTTCGAGGCAGGCAGTTGCATCCCAATGATTCTTCCTTTGGTTACATGCCTTTGTTTTTTCTATTCAAAGGTTTCCTTAGTCTGTATCAGATGAGATCTCTGGCAACGTATGTCATATTGCACCAGCTCTGGTCTTTGGTTTTGAGGTTGTAAGTGCTAAATAAAAGATGAAGAGTGAGGAGAGTTAATCTGAGTTGGGGTTGTTCAAACTGGAGAAGAGGAGGCTTCGAAGAGACCTTAGAGCCCCTTCCAGTACCTAAAGGGGCTACAGGAAGGCTGGAGAGTTTACAAGGGCATGGAGTGACAGGACAAGGAGGAATGGCCTTAAGCCGAAGGAGGAGAGATTGATATTAGATCTTAGGAAAAAATTCTTCCCTGTGACGGTGGTGAGGCCCTGGCCCAGGTTACCCAGAGAAGCTGTGGCTGCCCCATCCCTGGAAGTGTTCAAGGCCAGGTTGGATGGGGCTTTGTGCAACCTGGGCTAGTGGAGGGTTGGAACTAGATGGGCTTTAAGGTCCCTTCCAACCCAGGCCACTGAATGGTTCTATGCACTGGTTCCTGTAAGTGCAGCTCACGTGAGCAAAACAGGCTAAAGACGTGCCAAGTGTGGCAGCCAGCGGCAGATCGAGAGCTGCTTGAGAAGGGCTGTGTGAGCAGTTCCTGTGAGGTGCCTCAAGGTATGGCTTTATGCTCTTAGGGTGTTGCACTTTGGTAAATGCTCACGTTCCTCCTTTTACTTTATAGTAAATGATAGCCTTTCCATCAGAGGAAGTGAGGTAAATCTTAACTGGATGGAGGCACGCACACCAGTGCTGTTACTGCAGCATAACTCGTGTGCTTTGGTTTAAGTAGCATTGTTGAAATTGCCATAAAACTTGAAGACTGACATCAGTTCTGAATCAAAGAATTGTTTCTGCTTCGAAGTGTGAATTAGCCTGGGCAGTAAACACTGCAAGGAGCAGGAAAACCCACCTGATCAACACATGGCTCAGAGGCTGATGTCGTCAGTGGAGTTTTGGTTTTTTTGATCACGGGGTGGTCTGTTCAACACCAGGCTTACTGGTGACCAGGCCACCTGTCTCAAAGGGGGAAAAGGATTCTAGCCCAGGAGTTGGCAGGGCTCATGGAGAGGGCTTTAAACTAGATCTGAAGGGGGAAGGGGATAGAACCAGGCTTGCTAGAGGTGAGCCATGGGGCACCATGTCAGAGACGGGGGTCAGACCAATAGCCCAGCTGAAGTGTAACTACATTGCTGGTGACGAGCTCTGGGAAGGCAGGCCACAATCAGATGGGTTGTGTGCTAGTAAGAATCTTCACTTTGCTCCATGAGGTGCTGGGTATGTGGAAGCACATCTGAAATGCTTCTATACCAATGCATGTGGCATGAGGAGCAAGCAAGAAGAGCTAGAAGTCTTGGCTCAGTCCCAGTGCTGTGACATCATTGGCATAAGTGAAACCTGGTGGGAAGAGTCCTGTGACTGGTGTGCTGCAGTAAATGGTCACAGGCTCTTCAGGAGACAGGCAGGGCAGGAGAGGTGGGGGGGTGGCACTCTATGTAACAGAGGGGCTGGACTGTACAGAGCTGTCAGTCGGCGATGACACGGTTGAGAGCCTCTGGGTAAGGATTATGGGACAAGCTATTAAGGGGGATGTTGTTGAGGGAGTGTACTATAGACCACCCAGCCAGGATGACACCACCGATGAATTATTCTTTAAGGAACTAAGAGAGGTCTCTAAATCAACTGCCCTTGTCC
>VXBL01009716.1:81347-108947 GCA_013400195.1 Aramus guarauna
CCCCCCCGTAAACTTTGGGGCAGGTGCTAGCTCTCATGGAATTGTTTTGAGTGGTTATAGAAGGTTTTGGGTTTTTTTGTTTGTTTGGGGTTTTTTGTTTGTTTTTTTTTAAGAAGCTGTCCAGTTTTATCTCTGAAGTAAACTTCAGTATAATATTTTTAATTACCTTCTTGACTATTAAGGGCAGTTGTACTCTTGGCCCTTTAAGGATATTCCTGTATACTCGTGGTGCTCTAAAGGCTGTGGCTTGTTTGTGGTAAACCAGGGTTCGTTTATGACCTGCTGGCAAGAGCAGCAGCAAACTGGGAATCAAACCCTGTGTTATGTTTGGGCTTTGGCTGTGGGATGTTAATCTCTGCTTTCTTTTTTTTGAAAGATACAGGTGGTCTGACTGGAGTGGCAAGAGGGGTTAATAAAATGCTCTGGGATCCTTCAGATGCACTCTGATTCTTTGGAAAACTTTTTTGGTTAGTTCATTAGACTAGTCTGTTTCTGAAATAAAATCTTTCCTTTGATAGTATTACTGCAAATCCGGTGGTCTTGCCTGTGTTTGTTTTTAAAATAACATTCCTTTTGAGGAATTTTATCTAGCCAACATGTGAAATTGGAAGTGAGCCACAATGACTTCCTGTAATTGTTGTGGGTTACAAAGCTGTATTTAAATGAAGTGTTAAGCTACTTAAAGCATTAACAGATGACAGACTTTAATCCTAAAAGTAATAGGGTGATGGCAACTACTAGTGAGAAATAACTTCCTGGAAGCTTAAAAATTGAAAATGGTTAAATTCTTGTATTAACAAGACTTCTGTCACCTGGTTAAAAGCACGGTGCTTAATGTTCTTAAGTATAAAAATCAGTCTCCTCATTCAGTTTTACATATCTGTCATAAGTACGTGAGCACTATGCTGTTGCTGCTTGCCCTGCTTAAAAGGGTCAGCAGTGGGCAGCACATGAAATTCTGGCCGGGATTCTTAATGTTGTAAGAAATGGAAAGCAGCATTTTCACAGGACAAACTTGTAAACTGTGCTTATGAGTCTGCGTGCTATCCCTGAAAAGACTGCTTTCTGAATGTTTGTGTATATTACTAATCTAGTTTCCCTGTCCAGTACAGTCAGGAGCCTTTCTTGAACTGTAGTTCCAGTATCCAGTAAATCCAGTTCCTGCATGCCTGGTGCTGGCTCAGAAATGTGGCCACGTCGTACAAAGCACAAACCCAGTTCAAGGGTTAGGATCTGGTTTGGATTTGTTCAAACAGTAACAAAGGGGCAACTTTGTCTTGATAAACTTTCTGCTGGATCAGGTATTGTTTGTTCCTCATCCAGTATAACGCTGTCAAAAGGTAGTGGTCATCCTGTAGCGTGTGCTCTGGTCAGCTTGACAGAAACGTAATTGTACAGTGGTGCGTCATCTGGATCGTGCGTACTGTGGGATGTTAGTGCACAGGGCTGGCCTGAGGAACGAGGAATTGCAGACTGTCCTCTAAAATGTGGAGAGGTTCTTGGAGAAGTTAGACTGTGTCCTTCTGAGCAGTCATCCTGGACTGTAGTCAGTAGCTTCATCAGAGGGAAGTTTTAAGTGCTGCTACTGAAGAAGTGCCAAGCAGTACTGTAATTTTATTTCTGCGTGCACTGAGACAGTTGCACTAGCATGGGGCTAGCTAATACCATGATGACTTACTGGGGAAAAATTGGCTGCAGCTTTTTAGATGATGCTTTGGATTTTATAGCTTGTAATGGATCCACATCTCATTACTGACTTCAACTTGCCATCTGAATCTGCTGACGAGGCAGAGGTGAGAGCTTTACATTAAAGAGTAAGTTAGGCATTTTGGGGTGAATGAGTAGGTAGGTGTGTATGTGCAGCTGACATATAGGCTTCTAAAGAAATGCCTGCAGTGTTGTTCCTTGTTCCTACAGCATCAAGGCACAACTAGAGGAGAGAGAAGCCAATTGCTTATAAAATAAACTGGCTTAGCTTGATAAGGATTAGTATGAAAGGAGCTGGAGTGAACAACTAGAGGTATTGCCAAAACTGACTTAAGATTTAGAAATGTCTATTTTAGCTTGATGCTGTTTCTCCAGTGTCTTGTCATACTAAGGTCGGGGATTCTCCTCCCTTTGCCCAAGTGTGCTGCTCTTATTTGTAAATAGTTTTTTCACCGGAGGAAGCATTGTTTTAAAACATGATTTTAAAATATTTGTTAACTTGTCCAGAACCAGATTTTGTGTACACATAATAAATGGTTTATACATACTGCTCTGTCTCAGACTTGCTTATTTCTGGAGAAGCTCTGTGTAAAGGGGGAGGATTATTGCTGATCGCAGATTACGCTATATATAAACCCTGTACTGCAGATCTTGGGAAAGACAGTGTTTGTGTCATGGATGTATATCCCCTCTGCTAGTCAACATTATATTGACTTGAGAAAAAACATAGCCAGAGGTAGGGGGAAGCAGTTGTTTTTAAGTACTTGAAATTAATTGTTATCAAGTATATATGCAAAATGCTAATCAAGCTGTAAACTCACTTTTTAGAAAGAAAACTGGTGATACCTTTTTAAAACTGCAAGAACGTGAAAACCTCAGGCAGTACTTTTGTGATTGTAGCAATGAAATTCAGGGTCACGGATGTCCCATGCTCACTTTTGTATTGGTTTGTATTTCACCCTAGAAAACCAGCAGACCTTCAAAATTTGGCTCCAGGCACTCATCCGCCCTTCATAACTTACAATGGTGAAGTGAAAACAGATGTGAATAAGATTGAAGAGTTCCTGGAAGATGTTTTGGCTCCACCCAAGTAGGTGTTAAAATGATAATTTGTCACCTTAAGTTAGATGGAGTGTTCTCAAAGGGGGTTTCTGCACTGAGATGTTAGTGATGCGGCATCAGTAAACTGAGGATTAGACATTGCAAATAGCTTGGAGTTCTTGCTTGTCATACCTTTCTTCCCTCCAGCTCCCTCATCTTTATATTAAAAATATAAAAATACTTTATTTTCAAGATTATTTTTGAGTTGTCCTTTGCACAATCCTGTCATTCTTCCTGATTCTTCCTTTTGGTGACTGGGCCAGGCCATTCTGATGATGCGTCCAAATAATGTAAATGAAGATAAGCTTGCTATACAAAACTTAGTCTTGGCTCTGTATTAAACTATTGAGGGAATCTGTTTTAAGGACATGAGCGGTCTCCTTTTGGAGACTTGTATTTGCAGTCATTCTTCTTGAAGTAAGGTGTTATCTAAGTCTTCAAGAATTTGTTGTTTCTTGTTCTCACCAGGAATATCAGTGAACTTTGTAGTTAATGTTAAATTATTTTCATTATTCCTTCCAGCTTTGTATAAGCAGATGGACAGTTGATAATTGCATAGTGTCAGTGATTACTAAATGCAACTTCAAAATAATTTTTTTAAAAATTAATTCCTTCATACCAGGCATAAGATGAGTCCTGGAGATTGATAATCTAGTATTTGGAAATTGTGGTGGAAATTACTGAACACTTTTTAAAAAATAATTAGATTACACAGCACAAATATGAGGAATGTGTTAAAGTTTTTTCTAAACTGTTTGCTTTCTTCTCCCTCAGCTGGCAGGCAGTGGTAAAATGCAGACACTGCCTTCAGCAAACTAAGCTGTTTTGTCTTTTTAGTGTGGCAAGACTTCACTTTTTTGTTAAAAGATTTGAAGTCCATCTTATTCTGGGACAGCTGATACTAATTTAAATGAAAAAAAAAAAAAAATCTCCAGTGAACAGAGAATGGGCAAGAGTATTTAATTAGCTGTTTGATCCCTAACTATATTCTCGTTTACAGAACTGTGACCTGCCCCCTTGGCAGCACTGCTGTGTAAGGGAGCTTGCTCTGGTGACCCTGGGCTGTGTCAGCCACTCTGTGCTTGAAACAGATGCCTGATTCAGAAAGCAGATACACACGCTTTGGTATTCCTCTGAAAAGTGATTAAAAATGTTGGGTTTAAAAATCTTAACTTAAATGGAAGTGTGTGATACTGCACTTAAGAAGCAAATCCTCCACATTAATCTGAAAGTAGATAAATTGGTAAATGTACATGATGTAGAATCTTTTTTTACAGGGCTGTTTTGTGCTAGTTAATATATGATGAGAATTATTCTGCTAAATGTGCTGTAGATGTACTCCTTTCTACTTTTTAGGTACCTAAAACTTTCACCAAAGCATCCAGAATCAAACACTGCTGGAATGGATATATTTGCCAAATTTTCTGCATTTATCAAAAATTCTAGACCTGAAGCTAATGAAGGTAGGTTCCTTGGGGGCTGGTAGCTGTGCACGTGCCATTTCATTGTCTTGTGTTTTGCAGAGCAGCTTTACTGTGAAGTGTCTCACTGACAAATTTTGCTGCATGTTGATAGACAATTGAGGGAGTCTCATGAATTAAACCTGTGGTTTAAAGTTAGTGGTCAGAGACAGATTTCAACACTTCCAAAGAGAATTTCAACTAGTGTTCAATTAGCACTTTAGTAGGATATGTGTGATTTATAAATATCCGTGGCATTGAAACTTCTCTACACAACAGCCATTCCAAACTCTTGAACTCAGTAGAAATGATTTTAAAGTCCAGAACCAAATTCCATGCAGAGTGTCTGTCATGCCCCACTGGATGAGTTTTCATCCGTTTGCTGCGAGGCCTTTCTGTGCCCTTGATTATTGGATCTTTCTAGGATTGAGGGCTCCCATTCAGAGGTCTGAGTTAAGCTTAGTTTGTCACTTTATTTAAAGGATTAAGACCTTTCTGTGTGGAGAGAAGGTGAGAGATAAATAAGAGGAAGAATGCACAATTAGACCTTTAAATAGTTTAGCATGAATCTTTTGTCCTTCGTGTTCTTGGAGGGAAAACCTGAGTCAGGGAATCAGAATGCCTTTCTGCTGTCTTTCAAATGGAGAGATGCAAAATACAACAGCCAAGAAATACTTTTCCATTTTGTGGGGTGTGCTGCCCTCTGCTGCTGTGTTCCACAAACCGCCTCGGCAGTCTGTGTGTTTGGTCGTGGCTGTTCACTGAGCATGTGACATTAAACAGATTATGTTTAAATGAATATAATAGCTTAATTCTAATTAGTGTAAGCTAGTTAGGAGTAGTCTTAAGAAACTGACATAAGCCACTTTTTAAGCCAAAAATAAACATTTGTGTACAGTTTGCAGACTAATAATAAGTATAATAAACCAGCTTTTAAATAACTTGCATCTGTGTGATACTTAAAGGGATTCTAGTTCAGTTTCAGTGTTACTAGTGACCACGAAGGCAGCTTCAGCAGGAGTGTTGCCACAAAAATTGTACAAGGGTTAAAAATCCTCCAGCATATGCTCTGTTCTGGGTATTACAGTGATGTGGATTATGTTTTTCAGATCTGCTACTCATATCAATATTCTAAATGATAATTTGCTTTGAAATTTGTGTGCCGTGGTTTGGCTTTCTTTTTTGTTCTTAAAACTGTTCCTTCCTCTGTAGCCTTAGAACGTGGCCTCTTGAAAACCCTCCAGAAACTGGATGAGTATCTGAACTCTCCTCTTCCTGATGAGATAGATGAAAATAGCATGGAGGATATTACAGTTTCTACTCGGAAGTTTTTGGATGGCAATGAGATGACATTAGCAGACTGCAACCTGCTACCCAAACTACACATTGTCAAGGTAAAGGACTTGTATGTTATGTGATAACGAAGGACAAAATGCTTATGGTTTATGACATTCTGGAGTCCAACTCATTTCAACCATGCGTAAGCACCCGTGTAAGTTTAACTACAGTATTAACAGCACATGAAATTGCCTAAGATGTGTGTAATTCACAAGGGCTTTAGGGATGGAGCAGTTGAATTCAGTGGAGGTGTGAACCAGTAGACAAGCTGGGTGGCAGGTGATGAAATGGCACAAAACACTGACCCATGTGGTCACAGGAAATTGCAAGGCTTAAAAGACTGAGGTAGAAGAAAGTAAGTGAACATCATGTAACCAGTAAATTTTTGAAGTGGATGTCTTCTCACATCTGTAGAGAAAACTGCTCTATTAGCAACAAAGTAAATGGGACAATGTTTAATACGAGGATTGTATTTAAAAAAAAAAAAAAAAAAAGGAGTCTGAAGTCTAGAAAGATGTAGGCTTGGATAACTACAGGAGTCAGGATGTGCCTGTATCATCGTGGTTTGATTTCTTTTCACTGCCTCCAGTGATCTTTGTCAGTTTTGTACTGCAGATGGAGCCACAGATTAAGTTTCTGCCTGGGTGCAGAAGCACTTACTTTGAGGACAGGAGTACAAACCAAGCGGGGCACTCTGCTGCCAGGTCCAGGCACATCCCAGAGGGGCAGGTTCTACAGACTGTAGAGGTGACTCTGCATGTGTTGGCAGGTTAGCTTAACAAGAGAGTGACAAGGGATGCAAGTGTGGTTTATGTTGAAGGATGTAAATTCATAATCTAATTCTTTTGTTCTAGGTGGTGGCCAAAAAGTACCGCAACTTTGAGATTCCCGAGGAAATGACAGGGATTTGGAGATACCTGACGAATGCTTACAGCAGAGATGAATTCACCAATACCTGTCCTGGAGACAAAGAAATTGAAATAGCTTACAGTGATGTAGCCAAGAGACTCACTAAGTAAACAGCACTTGCAAAAGAGATGACTTCTTGCATATTCCATAACAATGCTTCTAACAGACTGCTCTTTTCATATAAGATAGCAATTTTTTTTTGCATGAACTTGCAGTTATTCAAAGTTATGGTGGATAGACCAGGTACAGTAATTACCTAAAGTTTGCAGACTTAATTATAGGCTTGTTTTTCCTTACCTCCTTTCACAGCAAGTTTGAATATCATTAATGCAGTTATGTTAATATTGCACTGGGGTAACTAGATTCTTTCAGTATGAAGGGTTATCTTGCCCCTATTACTTTTCTTTGCGAACATTTGGTCCCTGTCTACGAATTGGTTTAGGATACTGTCTTGCTATATGGTACAAGGAATATTTATGTATTTTGGAATTTATTGCTTTTCCAGAAGATCTATACACAGTTGTCATATCTGTCACACGTTGAACTGTACCTGCTTGTCTATCCTACTTACATCTATATGTAAGGGAACTTATTATCCAAAAGAGCCATTTGCAGAATATTTGGCAACAATTTTTAAAAAAGAAAAAAATCTCTTGGATTTGAAATCACAGTAACGGTTGAGAATGAACTCAAATGTGAAACTTGGATTTGAATGACCTCAGACATCAAGGAAGTTTGAATCTAACCTTGAGTGCTATAGCAGGAAGCTCACAGTTCAGAGTTAGTATTTAGTTGTGTCTTCAAGAGCTTGACGAGATCAACACCCCCCCCCCCTTTTTTTTTTTTTAAATTGGCAAAAACCTACATTTGTCCCAAATTCTGAGTTGCAGCAAACAAATAATTGTCAGGATGCTCTTTACCATCGTGAAACCAGAAGAACTGGATGCTTGCCATCTGTTCACCTTAAAAATTGCAAGTGGCTTTCTTTTTGGTAGTTAAGAGCCTTTATTTTGTATAGGTCTTTCTGGTGATATTTACTTACAAAATCTGTGCTCTCGTAAACAAAGTACATGTAAACATTAGTGTCCTAGTTGATAAATAATAGCTACTGTATATGGTGAGTAGCAGTGCAATGATTAGTGATGCAAGACTGACACTGATAGTTGTTAAAGTTGGGAGTCTTTCTGGGAACTTTTTTAAGCTATTTCTTTCCTGAAGAAAGCTGAAGTGACCTTTAACATTTGCCTTAAATTATAATATGCATTTTTTTCCTGAAAGGAAATCTATTAATTGCTCTTGTAAAGAAATGGTGTGTGAAATCCAATCCTTTACATTGAATTTATCCTAATTGCTTGTCTGTGCACCAGGACTGCAATTTTGCATAATCATAATCATTGCACTACTATACATAATCTTTTTACAGCAACACTGAGGAATAGCACTACAATTTTTTTAAAAGCAATTTTCAAATATTTCTAAACCAGGGAATAGTTTTCTTGTTTAAAAGTAATGACTTTGATGCATGAAATAAACCGCTAGGTTATTTTTAAAAGACCATCATAAACAACTCCAAAGAATGCTAGACTTACATGCCTATTTTTTTTTTGTAAAGATACTTTTCTATTTAACTGATTTTAGAAGCTGGAAAGTGCTATTCCTGATAGGTTGTTCTTGGAATATTTAACATTCTGCAATAACATGGAAATGCTCACATAAACACTTTTATACACTGATTTTTTTGGTAAGCACTGGCTTTATGAAAACCAGCCTGACTTTTCTAAGCATCCTGCTTTTGCTACTTTATATACCCATGAAGTTAGTTTGACATAGAAGCAGTAGAGTAAAAAAAACATTATTTGTATACATGGCTTGTGGTGCCTTGTCTTGCCTTCCTAGAGCTAGAATTCCAATATAAAGGCAGTTAGCAATCCTGTTACATGTCTTTCGAAGACAACCATAGATACACTTAGACCCTATTATGATTTATTACAGAGGTGTTTAGGGACAGAAAGAAAATTCTGCAGAGCAACCTGGTTAGGAAAAACTTAACTGTAGCCTTTTAATAATTACTGTATTCTAATATCACGTTCTCATCCTGAATAAAGTTTCTCAGCCATAATAATCCTCTGTAGGGATTCAGTCTTTGCTACAACGTGACATCTAGAAAAAGGAATTACTTCCTTTTTTGTTAGAGAACAACATTTTTAACGACACATAGGGTAAAAACCCAACAACCCTCATTGGTTTGGTGCTCTTTGCCATCATATAGTTAACCTTTAAAAACAAAAGTATAGGAAGCAATGTGATTGTGGGCATAGCTTTGTTAAAAATTTAACTTTGCTTTATAACCTAGATCAGGATGGCCCTTGGAAGTTGTCTGAGGCTGTAGTAATCGGGCCTCGCTCCTTCTTTTAAAAGCAAATTAGCCATTGCGTGCACACTTCAGTACACCAGGCAATTATATGCATAAGAGCATGAAAACACTTTCATGCAGTTTTCTAGTGCACGCTGCCTGCATATCAATGCACACAAATACTTCACTTGTTAAAATACCAGGCTTGTTGTCTTTTATAGTTAATATATTCTCTCTACTTTTTAGGCAATCTTCAAACAATTGTAATACATAATATTCAGCATTAGGTATTTTAATGATTGTGTCTGAAAGCTTGTAAACAAAGTTAAAGCTCTTGCTGTAACTAATGGATTTCTTATCTCAGTACAATGGAGTACTGAGCGTCGGAGCCTTTCCCTTATAGGTGTAATTCAAATGAGGACCAGGTTAGCAATTTTGAAGGCGGTTACCGTATGATAGCTGTTAACTGTCCTGTGTGAAAGGAGTAGGTATCTTTTAGGCTTCCTATTTTGTTGTGTTGTGGCAGGAGCTGGCCAGGCTCTTGCTGGCTTCAGCAGAGGCCGGGAATCTAATTGAGAGCCAGCAGCTTTTTCACCTCTGGAGGTGATCCCTTCAGAAAAGCAGAGTGTAGCTAGGGTGGTGTGTAAAAGGCTTAGCGTCTGGTGTGGGTAGAGCACTTTCATCTGGCCCCAATCATCAGCGCTACATTAATTAAAAAAGCCCTTTCATAACTATGTAAATTCTTGACTTCTGTCAACTTGTTTACAATCTGATCTTTAAATGCATTTTTAATTTCATCAAACAGCAATTAATCTACCCCCTGTTTAAATTTAAAATGATGCTTCTAGCCCCTTCTACAATTTAAAAACAGCAGTTACCCTTTCAAGTAGGCATTCCAGTTTGCAAGTTGGTTGCATGTATTAGCATGCTGAATAACTTTATTCTCAAGCTGAAATATGCTTAAATTCCCATTAAAACAGGTGACTTATGTGTTTCCTGAACATAAAGGGAAAATCCATCATCTTCACCCTGGGTTTGCGTGGGAGAACAGATAATAGTATATGCATGATTTCCCTCCCCTTAACAAAGCTTTCCTTCTTGAAGAGATTCCTTATGTGTAAGAGCTGCCTGTCGAACAGGAGGCGTGTGAACTTCTGAAACAATTTCATGCACCCCAAAGCTTCCCTGTCCATCTACTGTTCACTGTTGGTTTGTGTAAATGTCCCACATGGACAGTCACAGCCATGTAGCTTGTACGTTTGCATTTTCCCATAAAATTGGTGTTTTTTCCGCAATGGGCATGTCTAAACTGATTGAGAGTTGCAGTTCCATGATAAGAAGAGAGATGTAATCAAGTTTTTATGCTAAAGTAGTAAATTAGCATTTCGTATCAAAGGAACACAGACATGAATAAATTGAAGATGCTTGAGCCAAACCCACTGATGCCTATCTCAATGTAGAACAAAAAGTGGCTAAGTACAGTCAACTTTTTTTTACTCTTTGCCACTCAGAGTACTATCTGAACATAGCCAATTAATATTTTTAGAAGAAGGCTTTATCCCAAGTGAAAAATACTTAATCTGCCTCAGAACCTGTGCCACCAACTATTACATTTTGTTTCTGGAGGGAGTGGGGAGGGATGGGAGAATAGTGGAGCAGAACAGGATATTGAGACTCCCAAGACAGGACATCAAGAATTGGAGCATTGTTTGCAGAAATACTTGAAGAGTTGATAACAATTTATTGTAGTTTGCTTATGTCTTTCACTCTCTGGAACATCTTTTACAGATATACCAGTATACTGCTGGCAGCTATTGTTAAAAATAAAATTATATTTTCACTACCAAGCAGATCTTTCTCTTATTTCTGAAGGCTACAGTTCTCACATGTGTAAACTACAACTTGAATGTGGTGTGCTAAACTACAGACCAAAACTTTGTAGTAATTATATTCTCAATTTTTGGCCTTCTGTTTTTTTTTTTTTTTCAGTGGTGGTGAGATTTAGGGCAGAATATGTGTTGTTTCTAACATTATAACTAGCTGTTGTGCCCCTTAAAGTTAAGAACTTGCTTAAAATTAAGAATGAGTTGAGAAATAATGACTTCTCTCCTACAGAAATTATGAAAAGGTTTTTTGATTATTTTTTTTTCTTCCAGATTTTAAGTGGAAACTCTTAAGAACATAAATTTGGTGGCTTGCTTTTCTGTAGAATACTAGGTTTTCATAGTTAAACTGTGAAAATTGATTAAAAAGACATAAAAAATTTTCTCATGTTTGGTTCAACGTGTTCACACCTACATAATCCACTAAATAACCATTTCAGGAGTTGAGACTGAATTGATCCTGTCTGCAGGATTCATGGGTTTCAGACTCAGTGCTCTTATTCTGAGTTTCAGCCGTGTTTCCTTACTGTCTTTTGCTTTCAAATCTGTCTCAACTAGCTGTGGTAAACACCATACACCCTTGCTTTTGCTTTGAGTGTGTTAACTAGGTACTAGGTCTTCAGAGCAAAGACCACCAGCCACTAGTGGAAGTTTTCTTCAAAACTTCCTAAGCTTTATCACACCAATCTCTTGTCTGTCTTAGGAGTGTTTGAGGTGTATCTGGGGGTTGCTTTTTGTTTTTGAAAGGAAATTTGTGGAATCCAGAAGACATTCCTGGAGCTTGTAATCTGGGATGCCATCATCTGAGTCTGAGCATCTGCAGGAAGGTAACAGACATGCTTGTAGTAGTAGCAAATCCAGCAATTAAATCCTTGGTAGGGTTACATACTTGTATCACTGTATTCCTTGTACTGACGGCAAGGTTTGTGATCAGAGGTGAGTTCTACAGTGAGATTTGCAAAACTTGTTTGAGTTTGGTCATGTACTTCCATGAAATGCAACAGGGTGGACTGGAAGGTAATGCAACACCCTCCTCGTGTGAAGAGCACGCCCAAAGAGAATAGCATTGAGCTGGGAAGATGATGCTCGTCCTGCATGGCAAAGGCAATAGTCTTAGGATATGCCATAACTATTTTGTGTAATTATGATTTGCTGCAAGAGCTGCTTTTGACTAGCTAATAACCCTTCTATTTTTTGCTAGATTTTCTTTTAAGATGCTTCAGGTGACACTGCCCTGGTGTGGAAGGTTCCTCCTGGATGTCATAGCAAGGAACAGCTGGATTTTGGCTTCAGTGAAATCTATGGACCCCACTCCCAAACAGTTCCATGTAGCCGCTGACTGCGAGCAATGGAAAGAATTTCAGAGCTTGAGGGGAGCTGGGTGAGGCTGAATGTTTCCTACTTGTTTCTGACTGCTGCCTTCTCCCTGTTCTCAGGGACAGCTCTGATCCAAATAATTTTGAACTTGACTTGAACCCCGGATTCCTAGCTCTGGCTTGCCTCTCCAACAATATTGCCATGTTCCCAAGGAAAACTAGTCTACAGATTTGTAATGAACTCCAGTGGTTTAGGGTCTGGACTGCCTAAACTGTGCTAAGTAGTAATTGTGGAAGCAGTCGGTATCTATTCACCTCATCATAAGGACCGAGAGCAGCAGTGGCTGAGAACTGCAGTGGCCATTGTGAAGCGTGTCACCCTTCTCCCATGTCCTGTCCACTCCCCCAACACGAACGTGCTTTAGTTAGACCCCAGTTCTATTTAAGTGATCGTTTTCTGTCCGTTTGTACTCCGCCCTGTTCCAAGGGAGCCTCACAATGTACTGGAATTGCTGCCAGTCTCTGGTACCAAGGCAGGGAGAGATCTAGTGATCTTGGAGCACTGGTTCACCTTGAGATGTGTTTTTAATGGCACTAGCCTTGAAGTATTGGCACCTGGCTTGGAAATACTATGTTAGATACTCATCAACTTATTTTTGTGATGTTTCACTATGTTCCTAGAAATTAACTAGCATTTCATTAGCAGTGTTCAATTTTTTAGTTGCACACGTTTCAGAAGGTTGATCTGATTTTCTTGGTTTATTCCTTTAGCAATTAGTATGCTTTATCAGAGCTCCATATTTTTTTTGTTTTAATTGCAAACAGGCTAAAACATACTGTTTGCTAAAAGCTTCAGTGTGCTGTGGAAACTCCAGAAACAATTTTCTAATTACTTCCTTGACTCAATTTTCTTATAAACAGTAGCAAAATACAGTAGCTAAAAGGGTGAGGAGACCCTGCAAATACCTCTTTTCTGTTGAATACTTGCTGGTGTAGGAATAAACCAATTTGTCAGAGGGTAGTTGGGATTTTTAGGGAAGGAAGAAGAAACCTGGACAAACCTTTGTATTCAGTGGGATGGAAAAGGAACTCATTTGACGTGGTTGCCTGAGGGCTTTTTGGACACTCATTACAATGAAAGCTGAGTATGAGCTGAATGTCTAAACATTTTTGCTGTCTCTGAAAGTCTCCAGGAGAAAGGGTGGATGGAGTGACTCATTAATCAAGAATATGTTTAACTCTAGTAGTTCCCAAACTCCTCTCAGTGGATCACAGGTGGTCCAGGAGGCCGAGGAGAACCTTGGATGGGCTTATATGAAGCAGGGGATAGTGTTAACAGGGTGAATGGTCCATGAGAAGTTGTCTGGCGTTTAATCACAAACATTTAGGAACCGCTGTTCAAGGGCTTTACTTTCTTCATTGAATTGGTTCTGCAAAAGCAAGATTTACCTTGAACTGGTGGACAGTTCACACCCGAATGCTTGGTTTTGTGGTGGTCTCCTGAAGTCAGCAGGCATAGTGGTGAGACTTAAAGCAGCTTAATGACTAATGAAAAAAATGCAGCAACACTGGCAATAACAAAGCTCTTTAGTCTGGGTTAATATTTTTCCAAGACTACCAAAAGTGCGTGGTGGCTGAGCAATTTGGGGTCGTGATCACAGTGTTCAAAAGCAGCCAGAGACTGGGGGAGGTAATTTAGTCAAGTGTCATGAGAAAATTTCTGAAAAGTAATAAACTTAAGGCAACTTTAAAAAGTCTGGCTTTTAACTGTGTATGAGACCTGAAAAGTCTGGAGGTAAGCAACCCTTCTGCAGATCTTCCTGTACTTTGGTCTTGCTAAATTTCTGATGAGCTCTCAAAGCTGATGCTGGATGCTTTCCAGAGCTGGAAAAAGAACTCATGATTGTTTGACTCAAGAGAAGAACTGCTGTGTTCTTACCACCGGACAGAGAGATGAAAACAGTTGCTAAACAAAGATCAAACATGTGAACTTTATAAATAAACAAACAAAATTGGTGCTAAGGGACGTCTCAACTCCTTTGCCTGCGGCAAAGGGCTTGGCAGGACCTAGGAGAATGACTTTGTCAGTTTGCACATGGAATTCTTATTTTAGAGAGTCTGATTAAAGTGATACTGCTCCTCTTAATGGGTTTGGAGGTTATGCTGGTTAAAAATGGCCTTCTGTGTCCATGCATTGGGTGAATGCAGGGTAGAGGAGAAAGCATTCATGATGCTGAACTCTAGATGTAGAACATGGCAAAATTTTTAAATTTCGGCAGTTTAAAAAGCTGATTGTGAGAAGCTACTGTTAATAGTAAACCACTCAAAGGCAGCAGGCTTGATAGTGTGCTGAAGAAGGAGCTTAGTCGACTGCGAGAGGCACCTGGAAGGCAGAGCTCAGTGCTGAGGAGGGTTCTCTGGTCTGACGCGCATTTCAAGCCTCCTGTTCCAGTCCTTCCCATTAGGAAGATGGGACTGTGGGTCACAGAAATGGGTTTGCTGCAGCCTTGGCTGCGTGATGCGCAGCTGAGTCCTGTTTTTAACACAGAGCTGCCTGCTCCATTCTCCTGGCGAGGCAGGCAGCTGCAGTCAGCCCAGCGCCCGGTAGATACGAGCACAGCCTTCTCCCAGAGACCCAGCTGCTCTGTACGTGTCACGCTGTATGTGCACAGCTTTCCAAGAACTCAAATTCCTGGTTACTGCCTTTAAACAAAAAGCATCAGAGCTGGGCTCTGTGGACAGCCGTCAAGTCAAACTATTACTCTGTAGCTGGATAATCGTTGGAGGTTGTTTGTGGGGTGAAGTTCTTGTTGGGAAGGGTATAGAGGAAGAAGGGTGATCTAGACAATAGTTCCCTGGACTTAAACTCTAGGCTGTGAGTTCATTTCTTGTCTGTTTTGGGCAAGCTGTTTCCATTTGTAGTGTCTCAGTTTTGATTTCTTAAAAGGGGAATAGTTTCCTTTAAAAGATTTTGGAAGTGGGTTCCATCTAGCTACCAACGAGGAAAGTTAAAGATGAAAGTATCATGGAGAACCATCTCCCTTTGAGATCTAAATGAAGACCCCTTGGAGAGCAGAGCTCAGCCTCAGCACGTGTGTAGCTCCAGACAAGTCACGGCACTGCTGCACCTTGCCTTGTGTCAGGAGGCTCGTGGGGTGAAGAGGGGAGCTGAGGTTGCTGCAGCGGAGAGGGGTGCTTGAGGACAAGGGTATGTGCCCTAAGGAAATTGGCTTTTAGTAGCTCTGCTGGTCGCAATGACTTCTGTTTATCTGCTTTGCTGGCTCGCTGGGAATGAAGTTACATCAGTGTAACAAAGCTGTGTTAGCGTTCGTACCGATTCTGTGGCTTGTAGCTGAATTTTTTCATTTGATCTGGATGGGTTGATCTGTATCCATGGCCTCCTGCTGTAGATTTGTTTGAAACAAAACTGAATGATGAAGCTTGCGCTTTTCTTCTTGTCATTCAGGGCACCTGGACAACTTAAACTGCTGTTTGCATGGTGGGTTGTGTTACCTGTGACAAACAAGCATGTGCAGCCAGGATGCACCGTGCAAGGACATGGGGCAGGAAAATGTTGAGAGCTTTTACGGCTCCTGCTTGTGTATGTGGGTTTAAGGTGTAGGCAGACATATGCTGCTTCAGCTACTTCTTAGTTTTAATTTCCTCAGGCAATATTTCTTATAGGGACTGGGAGTTCTTGTAGTTTGTGTTTTGGGTGTTTGGTGGGTTTTTTCGGGTTTGGGGTTTTTTTAAGGCAGCGGTTGGCTCTTTGTCTTGCTGCACCCACTCGCCTAAGAATCAGATATACAACAGCACATGCGCATTTACTGCAGGCGTCATGCAAGGGGTTGGCGGGTTTGAAGTGTTCGGTGTGAGATTTCTTCAAGGGAGTCTAACTTCAGAGTGTTTTCTGGCCTTTGAGCCAGAATCAGCTATGCAGTAAAACTTGCCATGGGAAGGAGTGTGAAATAATGCTGCTCTGTCCATTGGGTTAATTCTCTGTTAGAATCCTTGAGGAGAGAAATTTTTGCACACTTGCAGGCGATTCACAGGATGGAGATTGTCCCTGGGCCCAGCTACCTGCCCTCCAGGCATAGAGTGTGACGGACCAGTTCAGTTAGTCTGAGATCCTTTTGTACCAGTGGGCAGTGAAAGATGCACATGAGCAAATGTTCTCACAGCGTGACTAGCCCACAGGGCAATGCAATCCATAGGTATTAGTGTGCAAAATCCCTTCTCAGGCTCGCTCTGTCCTTCCCCTCTAGACGAGACTTTCTTTATGGCTAGGTACTCATTACAGCAGAACTTGCTCAACTTTCCCATGAAACTTCTTGCTGCGGACTGGATTTTGTAGTGGCTAGCGCATTGGTCTGAGCCAGTTGGTGGTTCATAGTGTCTCCGGGAGGGAAGGATTTGGGGAATTCTGGGGTAAGGAGGAGAGGTACTGCTGTGTGATGTGCTGTAGGCGATGGGATACTTGCTGGGAGCAACTGAACGGGGGCTCCTTGGGGCAGAATCCTGCCTGTGAGCCTCGAGAGCTGAGATGCAGGTGCTCAACTGTGGGTCCAAATGGTTAAGCCTGTGCTTAAGAAGGGAGAGGCTCCTGGAAGTGTTGGATGGTTGTAGGAGAAGGATCCCGAGTATCATAACGCGGCTCAATGTATTGGAAGTCTTTGAAGTCTTCTCCTGACATCCATCCCGTACCAGCATCTTTCATCCTTCGCCAGCGCTTCCCCAGCTGAAGCTATTAAAGGGAAACTACAGAAGCCATAAATCCTGGCTGTTAACATCTCCAGTGGTAAGATTTCACAATGAGCCCAAGTTGCTGCAAGAGATAAGAGAAGGCCTTGAAACCAAGGCAAGTCGTGACTGGTTCCCAAGAATAGCTGAGCTTCACAGCTTCGTTGGGGGTCCCTCCAGGTTACTCGCTTTTGGGTGCAGTACCTGGCTCTGCTGCTGACTCTCCGGGTGCCCTTGTGTGAGTCACCCACTGCGTGTCTGCATCGTGCAGCACAGCCTGGAGGAGAGATCCCCAGCTCTGACCTGACCCAAGGGGGTGAAGCTGAGACCTAAATGAAATGCCAAAATCTGGGGTGCTGCACAGAGGTTAAGCGACCCAGCTGCAGTGCTGTCCTGCTGTGGGTACGCTGCTTCCAAGGACTGATCTTACCACGTTCTCAGGGAGCTGAGCTTAGAAATGCACCCGTTTCAATGGAGCGTGGCCCAGGTTAGGGCCCCCCCTTTCCATCCAGAGGGTGGAGTGCCTCTCCCACAGTTTGCAGAAGGGCCAGGAAGGAATCCAGGAATCCAGATTCCCCAAGATCCCCGCTTTGGCCACACCGTCTGGTTGGAACAGGCAATGAAAGGTGAGGTCTCTTTGTATCTTTACATGGAGATAGTAGCCGGAAGGCTCCCTGCTTTATCGGGAGTGTTGGTTCAACAGAGGAGAAAAACGCAGCTTGAATTGCCAGACAGCAAATAGGAGTGATTCCTGGGAATGTTTCCTTGAGTGAATGGGAACGTTGTTAGTGGGCAAATGGGAATCAATGTTACACTCATAATTTTATTTACACCCTTGCTGTGATCCTGATCTCTGCCCAGCCTAGAATGCGTATCTGTACAGAGTTCACTTCAGTGTAAACACTTGGCTCTGCAGAATGTGTCGGTACATCAAATTGTCTGCCAGGCGCCTTCCTGAATGAGTCTTTTCATGTCTCCTTTTCTAGCAGCAGGCCAGGAAGAAGTGATGGGTCCGCAGGGCAAAAAGTCCAGTTACCCACATGAGAGGGGCGATGGCATCGTGGCAGAACGGTCAGAAGGTCTTTGCCCTCTCTGTGTCAGAGGCTCTGTTTTCCCATCGGTAGTGCTTGCTCCCACTCGTAGTGGCAGTGGGGGAGAGAAAACCTGCCTCTGAGTGCTGTGCTGTGGACGCAGCTGCTCCAAAGCCCTCCGAAGGAAGGTTGTTACCATCTTGGTGACAGCGCTTTGGGTAGCTCTGAGGGAACCTGTCGCAGCATGGGTGCTGGAACACTGGGCTCAGCAAGGATCCCAAGGTTTTGGTCAGAGCGTGGGCTGGGCTCAGGGAAAGTAGTGGTGTGGGGTGGAGGGACACAGAGCAGTTCGTGTCACATCTGGCCAACGTCCTCGCATAAAGGTCTCAGACCTGCAAAGCACTTACTCATTTCTGCTGGTTTCATTGGCTTTGCTCTGCTTGCTTTCCTCCAGGCATTAAAATGAGTCTCTGAATAATCCTTCTTTTGATTTTTCCTGCTCTGAAGTCCTCCCCAGCATCACTAACTTACAACTGCCCTTCTGTGGGGAAACTGCCCACTGCTCCAGCCACGCACTGCTCCTTGGGGCCACGCTTTTCTGTTCCTGTCACATGCTGTGCCATGGGGAAGCTGGTGGCTGCTGGTGTGTGTGGAGGGCAAAGCAGATCCGCTTGGACACCAGAGAGCTCTTGGATTTGGCACTAACACCCAGACAAACCCAAGGCTTTGAGGAGGCAAAGGCTGCGTCTAGGAATTCAGATCAGCAGCTGTTAGTGAAAACCTCAGCAAGGCAGGAGGCTTCGGAGCGGCTGTTGCCCTCCAGGGATGACTTTGCTCTTTGTCAGGGCATACGCATTGCTCGCTCAGACCATCTTGGAAAACTAAGCCTTGATATCAGCTACACCGATTAAATCTGTTTTTTCTTTTTTAGCCAAAACCCAAATCCTCAGTGTTTGCTGCCCTGCTGATTAACTGGAGATAGGATAAGCCCTTCTAGGCATTGTGTTAGTGCAAAGATGCAAACAGTCCTTGCCTACTCTCGCCTGTTCTGAGCAGATGATGTGGATCTCGGGGAATCAGCACTCCTGGGTTGTCTGCTGGCCCAAAGTACTGCTTTCTCTTCTGTGTGCTACAGGGGTCCTCAGGGTCCTGGGAAAGCCTTGTTAGACCAACAGCGTAACGAATTGCTGTGAACGTTCCATTTCTGCAGCATCCGTGTCTCTTACAAACTCTTAATTTCTGGAACAAGGGAAGGCAGCAGTAGGGGAGATGCACAGGAAGAAGTCCTGGATGTATCTGGAAGATGGAGAGGAGAAACAAGCCCAGGAGCTCCAGTGTCCTGAGCTGGCAGCTCCCCTACGGAGCCATCCTTACTGGGACATGAGGCAGGCGGTCCCAGATCCCGTAGGTGCCTGCTGCTTTGGTAGCACAGGGTTGGTTTTGGTGGGGAAAGGGCCCTAATTCTGTTTGCATGGTTTGGAAATATTTTCCTGGTACTCTTGGTCCGGAGGAGGAGCGTGGGGCTGTTATGATCCAGCTGGCCTGCGGAGGTCAGCCTCGGCTCAGGGAATCTCCCCGGCAGCTCCCTGGGGAGCAGCAGCATGGCCCAGCTCCTGCCCGAGTCGGGGACCGTCTCTGAGGCTGCTCCTTTCCCCCCACCCAGGGTTTGGTGGCTCTTGCCGCCCTCCTACAACATCCCGCTGCTTCTTCTTAGTGGTCCAGAGGGGAGACTACAGAGACGCTGGGGAACATTTGACTTCTGGAGAGGTAGAGAGTGAAGGAAATGGAACAGCCAAAGTGCTTGGTTCTGACCCCATTTTAACAGTGTGAATGCATTTGGGCTTGACTTAGAGAACGTTTGTCCCCATGTTGTAGGATCCGTGCCACATCTCCAGTGTGCTGACCTGTGTCTCGCACTTCTGAGGACGCAGATCAGAGATGACCAGCGATGGGTATCAAGGACTCTTCTTGGTGTTTTTCTGTGCTTTTGGTGTTTTTTGGATCCCTCCTCATCCAACAAGTGAAGAACACTGGACATGGATGAACGTTTGTTTGCTGTTGTAGGAGTTATCCAAAATTTGGCATTCTCCAAGTGCCACAGATGCACTGAGACAGCTCTGCAACCTGGACAATTGACAGCTCTAGATATGGCACGGTTTTTGAAGGACCCCAGGGAGCCGAAGGCTGTGTGATGCCTCTCTCCAAACCTACAAAGCAGGCCAGTGGGACAAGTGCCTCTTATTATGGCATTCTAAGACCATCTCTTTCCCGCAAAGCGTGTGCTTGGCTGACCCCAGCAGATCCCCACTGAGGATCCCAAAGCATATTTGGATACTTAGGTGGTTCCTCTTGCTGTGTGCTGTCTGTGCGGTGCCCAGTGCTCATTAGCAGAGCTGCATCTGGGCTCCTGAAATGACCTCTGCTGCTGGGCTCCCATCCTGCCCACGGGATGTGGCTTTTATGCCACTTTAGTCATTAATGACAATGATTGTGGTCATTAAGGGAAATGGGGTTGCTGGAGCTCTGAAGTAAAGGTGGTCCTCGTTGCAGGTGTGCAGGGAGGCTTTAGGGCCAAAGGAGAACTGATGGAGAAGAAAAGTACCTCCCACTCCTTGATCCCTCCTCTGGCACTTGTCAGCCCCTTCTAGGAAGACTGTAACAGTGAGATCTGAAGGTTTCATGTCCCTGTTTTCCTGGGAATAGATGGGACAGGTATTAAAGCCACCTTCCCGGAGTGGGTGCGCGGTGCTGCACCACAAGCCCTTGCTGCCTCCTCCACCTGACAAGGGCCATGTGGGAGCCTCTTCCATGCAGAAATACTTTTGTTTGTTTGTTTTTGTTTTTTAATGCTGAATTAGCCCTGTCTACGGGAATACGGAATTATCTAACATGATGAGTTTGGAAAAACCAAGGACAAGGAGTGTATCAGGCCTTTCTTTGAATCTGTTCAACTCTGGACATTGATGGTGCCCTCTAGTGTCACATCATGGGGGATAAAAGCTGAGTTTAGGACAGTGTGGATGGTCCTCGCCTTGCCAGCCTGTGTGGTAGTGGTTGCTGCCGATGCTCTTCGCTCTGGCCCTGGCGATGGTTTGGGAGACCAGGTTTTCCTCTCAGGTGTGTAGGAAATTCCCGTGGTGAAGCTCCAGGAGTTTCCCTGGAGTTTCCCTGGAGCTGGGCACCTTGGGTGTTATCAAAGCAATAATTCTTCCCATTTCCCATCTAATCAAGCAAGGGTAGCTTAAACGATGCGGATGCCGTTGGTAACCACAGCAGCTGCTCGAAGACTCTCGTTCCTGCTCTCCGGCTGGATAACTGTCCTCACTTTGTGCTCCCCGGGCTCCATCGCAGCCGTTAACATGCAGAGAAATTGGATTCACGTTTTAGACGAGCTCGTATTCTTTGCTATTAGCAGGTTTCTGTAGATGCCACAGAAAGCATGTTATTAAGGCAAGATGAAAGGCTGAGGAATGAGTTTGCTGTGCTTGTGCATGCCCCTGGGCTAAGCTTTCTGCCCCTCCCCCCTTTTTTTATGGTATCCATCCTGCATCAAAGTCGCTTCAAGAAGCGAGCGAGCTCCCCAGAACAGCCCTGCCATGGTGGTAATGGAGCAAAACCGCAAAGTGTTTCGCTGCTTGTGAAGTACCAGACTGAGTGCTGGGCTGAGCCAAGCTGACAGGTTGATCTTTTGCTTCCTGCAATGTGTTGTTCTACCCAAAAAAAAAAAAAAAAAAAAGGGAGGGAGGGGGGAAAAAGGCAGCCCCCCCTCCTTCCTGGAGACTCCTCCACCTGCCCCGCTCGCTTGCTGACTTGTGCATTTCTCCTTCCACATGTTGTAAAGATTAATCGCTCCGGTTGGAGTTTGGTGCGACTGGGCAAGGCGAGACATTCCTCTGTTGACACCGCTGCTTTTGACTAAGGGAGGCCGGAGGTTTTGGGCTCGCCCCGGCCGGTCGATGCGTGGGCAAGTTCCTCGTGGAGTTTAGCCGCCCTTTGTCTTGGCACAAAGGGGAATGAGCCCCCCCGGCACACCCGTGGTCCCTGCAGGAGGTATTTCTCTTTGCAAGATGCACAGCTGCCTGTTGCTGTTGCAGATCCCGTGGTTTTGCTCTGGAGAAGAAAGGGGCAGCCAGGTCCTGAGCTGGGCGGCAGTGGTCTGGGAAGGTTGGGAGATAAACATGACTTTTTTACTTCCTTCCTCAGGAATAGGAAAGAGCTGCTGTGCCATGGGGCAGGAGCAGCTACGTTCGGGTACCAGATAAAGCACCGTCTCTGTAGGACAGCGGGGAGCCGTGGTGGAACCGTAGTCGAGGGGCTCGGGTTTGCTGCGGGACAGCGGTCTGGCTTCGGGGCCGGTTTCTGGCTTCGCAGGTGCTGGAGGCAGCTCTGTGCGTGCTTAGCATCGCTGCCGGAGCTCTCGAGCACCTTAGGTCTGGGAGAGCTTTTGGCTGAACACGCACCCTCTTTCCAGACCCAAACCCATCTCACAACCACACCGGATCTTCCTTCAGATCCGTCCGTTAGGATCTCTAGCCCTAAAGAGAGGAATGCGACTCCTGCCTTGCCCAGCTCAAACGGAGCATGGGAATAGACGGGAGAGGCTGTGCTGGAGCTTCGGGAGAGCAGAGCCTTTCCCCAGGCGTTTCTGCGCTTCCTCGTGCTGTCCTGTCCTGTGCACCTCTGCCCCGAGCTGGGAACTCAGGGCTGGAGGCTGCAAGGTCAAACCTTTTCTGTAAGCGGCTACTTCTGGAATTTCATAGAAGGGAGAGACGAGGAGCCTAGAGCAGGATGCACGCAGGGAATCGGTGCATCATCTAGAGAAACACGGACCGGGAATAGGCACAAATCTCCCCCCACCCCGTGCAGATGGGAGCAGTGGAGGGGAACTGCTGTCCCGGGGAGAGGAAACAAAAAGCACATATTCAAGTTAGATGTTCAGAAAAATCTCCCGTCGTCTCGGCAGGCTGGGGAACAGCCACCACTGGGGTGAAGGAGGTGTTAAAGCTCTCCAGACAGATGTTTGTCTCTGTAAACACCAGCGTGCCTTGGGCGAGGGAACAGGTTCGGCGGCTCCCTGGGCTCCAGCCCTGTTTCTCTGTGATTTGTATGCACGTACTCGCTTGTGAGCGCGTTCACTCACCTATGCGCCTGTCCCACCGTAAACACGCGTTTTGGATCTGGAACAAAAGTTGAAATACGTATTGCTTGTGTTGCGTTTTGTCATCTCTTTCTGGTCTCATTGAGTGCTGTAAAACAGCTTCTGGGTATGAGAAGGATTATACAAATGAAGCTGTTGTAGGACTGTAATTTCAGATTTTTTTTTTTCTTACCATTAGATTTTTTTCTTTACTTTCCTTTTTCCTTTACTAAAAAACCCCCCTTCTTTTGTGCACTTTGGACCAAGCTTGTCATATTTCTTAGAGTCTCCAGTGACTCCTTCATACTACAGACTTTCTGGAGTCCTCCTTGTTAGACCAAGAACTGCATGATTCATTGTGTGCTGGAGATTTAATACTGCACGTAAAACGTTCCCGGTTCAAATTTGTTTTCTTACTTTCCCCCCCCCCTTTTTTTTTTTTCTTGGCTTCTCACTTACATCCTGGAATTTTTTCATGAGATATAAAATAAATACATTCCCAAATATGTCCAGTAGGAAATGATCCACTTGGATTTTTCAGCTGCTGTTTTAAGGCCTTAAAATCATTTGGTGCTGTTCAGCTTTCTCCAGGGATGGCTGTGTGTTGGGAAGACCATCTTCCATCTCTCGTGGCCCTCTGAAGATGCACATCACTTTGTGAACAGCTCAGTATTGCTTACTGAAGACTTTGAGGTTGCTTTTCCAATGGTGGGATGTAGATTTTTAGTGCCAAAAGGGACCTTTTTGGTTATTTGACCTGGCTGAATGCCATCCTCTAAGGTCACCAGCACTGTGGTGGCATGTCCCATCCTGATTTAATCAGCAGGCAGTTCACTGCCTCTGTCCGACACCTCCTGGGACCCAACAGCCATTTCAAGAGCGGTGGCCGGGCTGAGCTTCTCCTGAGGACAAAGTCCTCTGATGGGCAGTTGAGTGATGACCTGAACGTGGGAAGAATTAGTTGAACCCTTTAATTACAGGTTGCCTTATGCTCGCCTGTAGCAAGGTGTATCTGTCCTGCCCAGGCTCCTCTTCATCTGCATTTTTTTAAATATATGGTAACGAACTCAAGTCCTTCTTAGCCATGACCTGAGAATCAGTTTTTCTAAGGAGCCCAAGGCTGAGTTTCCCAAAACTCGGTCCTGGCAACAGGCTCTTAGAGAGGCTCTCAGCCCTTCCCAAAGTACTTGAGAAGTTCGATTTCCAAAAGGACCTCAGCACCCCGGCACTTTCCATCAGCCTTGCTGTCCAAGGAGCCCATCCCCAGGGTGCAGCGTGCTTGAAGCCAGGTGGTCCTGCTGCCTGTGCTGCCCCAGGACGTGCTGCCTGAAGCCGCGCTGGTGGCAGCGACGGAGTCGTATCCCCCGCAGCTAGGGCGGGTTAGCTTGGGTGCAGCAGCACGTGGAGACACTCTGACTTCTGGCAGGCCAGGAGCACCTCCCGGTTCTGCACCGGTTCTGCACCGTGCCCCGGGGATGCGTTAACCCGCTGGGCACTAACGATCTGCTGCTGCTTCCCGGTCAGGCGCTTGTCTCCATCCCGCTCGCTTCCTGATGGAGCACTTGTTTGCGTCGCAGCGGGACCTCAGGATGCAAATCCCATGACTCTTCTCGTTAAGGTGGGGATTTGGGCCCATGGCGGAGCTGTTAGCTCTGTGCTCGAGTGACTTGAGCAGCTCCTGTGTGTGTGTGAAGATACACAGCCAGGCAGCGTTCCTGCTTCCACACCTTGTGTAACCACCTCGGGAGTCTAATGCAATTCCTGGCTGCCATCCTTTCTCTGCTCCACTCGAGGAACTGCCTGGAAAGGTGGCGATAATCGTATGGGTTTTGCTTGACGGATGTGTGCTGGGACAGGCTCAGCTTGGAAACGACGGCTGTCCAAGCCGGCTCGCAGCAGGATGGCAGGAGATGCTGCCCCGTATCAGACACCGTCCCAGGAGACTCAGCCAGCTGGCGCCCAGAACTGCCTTTGCGGAGTGGATGTGTTTTGGGAGCTCTGCTCCTGGCTCTCCTTCTCCAGCTGACCCCACTCCAGACCTTTGCAGTGCTTCAGCCTTGTAGAAGCGGGTTTGCCATCCCTCTCTGAAGGACTTCCAGCCACCCCGTGTGACCCCCGATCCCCCCGTGCTGGCAGGCCCCGGCTCCCGGTCCCACACCAGGCTACGGGCACCCACGGGAGGGGGGTCCTGCCCCCACGGTGCCATCCAAACCTGCAAAAACTGGGGAAGGGAAGGTGGTGAGTGGGGACGTGGTTTGTAGCAGCTCAGTAATGGACCAGAGGCTGTTGATTGAGTCTCACGGCTTTTTTTTCCCTTTACTTTTGTATAGGGTCTCAGCTTCTTGCTGGCCAAGGAAAAAGGGACCTCAGGGATGTGACCACCCTTTGTACGCTCAAGACGTCATTTCCAGGAGTGCTCCTTCTGCAGGTGCCTCAGCTGCATCCCCACCAGCCTCCCTGCCTCCTCCCGCGCCGGTGTTACCCGGGGGGCTGCAAACCCCACCGGCCGCCGCCGCAATCAGCCAGCCATCGCGCCGTGGAGCCTGTGGATCCGGCGGTTCGCGGGCTGGCTCGGCTTTCCTTCACCAGCCTGTAAACACGGCGGTTCAGGCGTTGCTTCAAGTGTGGTTCAGCCATCGCCGCTGTGGGGGCAGCAGCTTCCCGGCCGGGGTGGGGCAGGCAGCTGGGGGCTGTAATTGCTTCAGCCACCCGACTTTAATCCACCTCTGATCGTGAGTCAGTGCCCCCAGGGGCTTAAGTTAAGAGCTTGGGCTCACTATATATAGTCAGTGGGGCTGCTAGGAGGCGATTCGGGCACCTGCCCCTCCCCTTGGGCTCCCTGGGTACCAGAGTAGGGAGAAATACCCCGAGATGGGGAGTTAAGCAAACCTGTTTTACTTAATGCCGGGCCCAGACAAGGAGCCCAGCTGTGGTCAGTTGTTGCGCTTCATCCGTGGCTGAGGCAACTTCGCCAACCACTTGAATTTGCTCTTAAGACGGCGTCTGACGGCGCTGTCTTGTAGAGCAGAGCTGGCTGGCAGATCGGCCCTGGGAGCCAGGGTTTGTCCCCTGTCCCAGAGCTTCAAGCTCTGCTTCTAATTTTTTTGGGGGGGGCTGCCTGCCTGTCCCCTGCCTGTCCCCTGCGTGTCCCCTGCGTGTCCCCTGCGCCTGCAGCCACGCGGGCTGTTCCCAGGGTCCCTCAGCAGTGCCGTCACCCCACGGCATCTCCCCGGGCATGGACGCTGCTCTGCGTCGATATTTTTTTTTGTTTCCGCTTACAGGGGGTAAATATTGAGCTCAGCTACCAGCCGTGTCTCCTGCGGAGCCGTTGCTGCACCAGAAGCTGAAGCTCCCAAGCGCCAGCAGAGAGGACCCAAACCTCCGCCCCACCAAGGTGATGGAGAAGGCGGCTTTAAATTTGGGTTTCCTTTGTGCCCAGCTTTGCTGCGTTGGCTAGCACACTTGGCTGATCGCAGGGATGTAGCAACTCCCCAGCACACATGTTAGTGGTTTTTGAGGGCTAAATTGGACCTTGAGAATTAGCAGCCTTCGAAGTCAATAACAGCATGTCCTAATGAATGCAAGATGTCCCTAGGAAATGAAGGCTCCTTCGCTCGCCTGGGATCCTGTGACTGGGAGAGGACCAGTAAACAAGAAGGAATGCTTCAACTGGAGATGAGCAGGAGATACAAAGTCGACATCTAGATATTTCAAACACACCCCAAATGTGGGTGGCGGCGGGGGGAGCGCGAGCCATTTGCAGTTGTGAAACACGGCAGCGTCTGCCGCCCGGCCGTCCCTCGGGTGGGGTGGGCTCCGACACCCGGCTGTTCGATGCCGGACGGTCCCTCCTGCCCCTCGCCGTCACCGCGCGGGGTGGGATGATTCCTGCGGCCGTCCCGCTCTCCTGTGCAAGGCTGGGGGCGGGGGGGGGCTGCATTTCCCTCTTGCCCCCCTTCAGAAATGCCTCTGTGCCCGTCCTCGCGTCCGTGGCGGCTGGGCAGCCCTGGGCATNCTCTGCTGCTGTGAGGGGCCGGGGCGGGTGAGCAGGGCAGAGCAGGAGAAGCAGCGGCTCCAGCTCAGCCGTCCCCTTCCTACAGCCACTGGGGACAAGAAGCTGCCAGCCCAGCGTCCCCCGGAGCTCGCCCGGCCGCTCCCNCGACACCCGGCTGTTCGATGCCGGACGGTCCCTCCTGCCCCTCGCCGTCACCGCGCGGGGTGGGATGATTCCTGCGGCCGTCCCGCTCTCCTGTGCAAGGCTGGGGGCGGGGGGGGCTGCATTTCCCTCTTGCCCCCCTTCAGAAATGCCTCTGTGCCCGTCCTCGCGTCCGTGGCGGCTGGGCAGCCCTGGGCACGGCCCGTGCAGCGCGTGGCGGTGCCGTACGGAAAGGCTGCGAGCGGCCGCCGTGGCAATCGGGGAGGTTCGTGTTTGGGGATGGAGTGGTGGGGGTCGGGGGGTGCCGGGAGGAGGCGGAAGGGGCTGGTTTGCAGATGCCGTGATCTCCCCTTAGCTGCCCCCATGGTGGAGAGGAGGGAGCTGCGGGTGAGCTCTGCTGGGGGGGGGGCAGCCTGCGGGTGAGATTTGGGGGGGCTGTTCCTGTGCCACCGGCCCCGCTCTGCTGCTG
>VXBL01009716.1:122891-151233 GCA_013400195.1 Aramus guarauna
GGTGAGTTTTGGAAAGTCTGTGAGAAGTGAAAGGGCTCACTTTTGTGCCTGTCTGGGAATTGAATGGAGAGAAAAAAAAAAAAAAAACCCAAAACACAACTCCTATATATAAAATATATATATAAATATATATCTCCCCCAAGGCGCGAGGTCCCGCTGAGTAAGTAGATGTGAATGACGTGTAACCTAACACTTTCCCAGACACCCTAATGAATTTTCCATGTTTTCCATCATTTAGCTTCTAAATAGGCAGTATTAAAAAAAAACAAGAACCCACAACCCAACCTCAACAAACCACCCATCCTTTCCAGCAGGACGGCCCTGCAGCAGGATTAACCCCCCATGGATGCCCACGGAGACGATGCTGAAGCGGGAGCCGGTGTTTCCATCCCACGCCAGTCCAGGCAACGGGCATCCGGGGCGGAGGGGGGGGTGTGTTTGATATTTGCAGGTTCAAGGGATTCCCAGGGGTGCGGGATGGGTGTTCTGCACCTCACAGGGCCATTTGGCCCCGCTGTTTCAGAGGAGCAGGATTGTGCCTTAATGATGCTGATTTGCTTGTTTGTGCGAGGTTCGTTAAGGGCCTGACGAGGGAAAGGGACGGCGTGGGCAAGGCAAGACCCTGCAGCAGCAAGGCAAGATCCTTCCCCTGTGTCCTGCAAAGCCCAGAAACTTTTTTGCAAGTTAAGGGTTTATTTACTAAGATCAGCAGTTTGGACACAACACAGTCACTAAAGTAGAGGCTGGGGTTTAGAGTTTGGTCTGGAAAGAGAATATAATAAGATTTTTGCTAAGACTTTTGTTAGCTTTGTTCTCAAAGGAAATATTCTTCATTTTTCCTAGGAGATTTTTTAGCCCAAACTCTGCTCAATTTAATATCCGAATGTTCAAAAAAAGTCATCCAAGCTCCAGTGATTATTTTTTTTTTCCCCTTTCAGCTTTCATTTGCAAAAGAAAACCCAAACATCTCTGCTCTGCCTGTCCCACAGTAATGCTTTCTGCCCTGGTTTTCAGACACCCCCCCCCTCCAGAACAGCGGGAGCCCTCGGATGCTCGGCTCTGCCGTCCGGCAGCCTGGACCAGCATCTGCGGCCGCTCCCGGCTCTCGAAGGCCCTTTGGGAGAGGCTGATCTCACGCTGCCATGCTGCCCTCCAGCTTTCCCATTTCAAGTCATTAAATTACTGCAAAACCTGGGTATAAGCAAGATGCAGCCCCAGCATCGGCAGCACGCTGGGCTTGGTAGGTGGCCCGTATAAAAATCGCACCCAAGCTGGCCCTCGGGTGCTGGGGGTATTTCCCACCATCGGCTCGCGGAGCTCCCTGGGCCTCCCGGCTCTGGTTTAGCTGCCGTCGTGCCCTCCCCACACCGGCTCCGTCCAGCATCGCCTCGAGCGGCAGCGCCTGATCGCTCACCCCCCTCCCCGACGGGCATCACCCCATCAGCACCAAAAGCACTTTGCAGAGGGGCTGCACCCCATAAAAGCCCCTTTTCCGCAGCTGACCCAACGCGCACCGGTACAACACAGCCCTTTTTATCTGTCCTCTTTTTCTGCTCCCTTTCCTCCTCCTTCTCTCTCTTCATTGCAGCTTTGAAGGAGGCTGCGAGGAAAGCGCGGATCAATTTGGAATGGAAAGTTCCTGTCAAGAATAGCTACACCTCGGGGTGTTTCCTCGCCCAGTAGCTGTGAAGAAAAGGCGGGTATGTCTCGGGTTTGACTTGAAACATATTTCCGCTGGCCAGGGCTGTGGAGCTGGGTTCTCACCCATATTAGCATTTATTGTGGTTTTGTTCGGGCTTTCCTTTTTATTTTTTTTTTTTTCTCTCGCTCTCTCTTTCTTTTTTTCTCTTTCTGTGCAAACGCCGCTAAGGGCTACGCTTACGGAGCTGCTGCAAAGGAGAGGTAGAACATCGGCTCCAGCACGTCCGCCACAAACCCGGCTCGACGGGGACGGCGCTGGCATCGCCCCGGCACGCCGCGGCCGTTGCCTTTGCCGCGCTCATGAATAACATTCGCGTTGAGTGGCTTGGCTCCTCGGGAGCCCCCAGCCTACAGCGCGTTGGCATCAGCCGCTATTGTAGGCTGGGAGTTTTTTTTATTTATTTTTTGCTTGTCATTTGGGTTCTGGAGGCGAGTGGTGAGTGCTAAGGGATTTGGGCTTGGACTGCCTGGGAATTTGGGTCCTGTTTAGGATTTGTGCCGGAGCTTTTGTGTCTCAGGAAGCGGCGCGGCGATGACAGGCAGCGGTCAGGGCGCGGGATGCCTGGCTGGGGATGCAGGGATCACCTGCCAGGTCTAGCTGGCACAGTGTGAGTGGTCCAGACCCACCTTGGAGAAGCCTAAGGGGGTTTTCTCAGAGCTCCCAGCCCGGGGGTGTCATCCCCCCCCACTCCAGCCCTCCTCCCCGCACACCCTCGCAACGCTTGCTTGGGCCAAACTGCGGTGGAGAGCAGCCACGAATCCCCCCCTGACACCAAATCCAGGCACCAGGATGCTCAGAGAGGTCCCAGAATTAGACCCTGGATAAAGAGCAGCGTGACGAACCGTCTTCTGTAGCCGGGCCCAGATTGGTCCCCCCGGGGAGAAGTGAGCAGGCAGAAGGCACCAGGGAGACTTGTAACCGTACGTTTATTATTCCACATGGAAAGGCATTAAAATGATTACACGGAGGCCTGACGATATAATCACGTACATTGGATAAGAACATCGACACCAATAATAGAAAAGCAGAACCGACCACTTTGCTATGGCTTCGTACCAACGCGATTTCCACCCACTCAGAGGAGCCCGACTGCTCTCGTTGAAGCCAACGCGGCAGAGATGTCTCCAGCGAGAGCTTCTTCCAATGACTTCAACAGGAGCAGACCCTCCTCTTCCTCTCCCTCCCCCCCTTCNNCCCTCCTCTTCCTCTCCCTCCCTCCCTGCCTCCCCCCCCCCTCCCCAGTGACAAGTGCTACAGGTTAAAAAGATGGGCTACATATTAAATATAGGGCATTACCTTCAAGTAGGGCTGGTATATTACACAAATAACCACATTATTTGGTATCTCTAGCATTTTTTTTTTAATGTCCATCACAAGACACCATTAAAAAAACCCAACAACTTTAGCCTTCTTTATCTACAAAGATCTTTGTTCTCATCTCCTTAGTTGTTTGTTGTTATTTTACCCTGCACATACAAGTATTAGAAGCATTATTAAGAATTGGATCCTTCAACATATTTAAGAATTATATTATTATAACAAATAAGACCAAAAATTAGATTTTATAGTTAAATATTCTGTGAGCCAGACAAAGGGGTTTTACTGTACAAGCGATTGTGCATTTTTTTAAAAAAGCAAATTATAGTGCAAAGCAAAAAACATTGGCCTGTCTTGCGACCATTTGCATACAATAGAGGTGCATATATTTACACCTTCACATGACAATATGTCATAAAAATAACATCGTTGCCATTCTTTTTATTATTTTACTCTTTAAATTCACTACGAACAGTCTTAAATTAACCTAGTACTACGAATGCCTTGTTTGTGCTTTCAATCAGTGGCGCAATCGGATGATAAACGTAAATGCATCAAAACACAGGCTGCCGTGGTCCAGTTTCTACAGCTGGCAAGCACCGGAGAGGTGCTCGCTGTCGCTAAGGCAAGTGAAGGTTGCAGTTTTGCTGGGGTAGGGCTTTTTGTATTATTATTATTATTATTATTGTTATTATTTAAAAGAGTTGTTCTCGTTGCTTATTTAACTCATGAGTGGTCATCGCAGCTTTCCAACGAAGCCAGGATGTCTTGCTCCAGTCTTGACGTGGTAGTGCAATTACAACGCTCTGTACCTCAACCGAGTGCTGACAAGCTGCCAACTGAGATTTGGTGATGGGCTGTAATGGTGTAACTTAGACAGAGGGGCTGGCGGGGCAGCTGTGGGGTTTCAATTTTCCTATGCTCATGCAAAAAAATAAAAGAAAAAGGCTTGGTTACTGGTGGCACTGGGATCTGGGACTGTCCCTGTCCCCTTGCTGCAGGGTAGGCTCCGGAGGGCAGAGGCTACCGCAGTTACGTGCTCCCCAGGAACCTGCCAGCGTGAGGAATCCTGAAGCCAGCCCGAATTCCCACGCCAGCAGAAAGCACAGCTGCCTTGCAGGAGGTGACGTAACCCTGCGGCGTGCGTCAGAGCCAGGCCGCTAACCTGGCCTTGGGGGAGCCCCTGCCGCCCCTCCGGCTGCCTGCGACTTCCCACCGCGGTCCCGTTCGGGCTGCGATCTCTTTGGTATCAGCTACAAGGGTGTGCGGTGCCTGGGAGCTCTGGTTCCTCCAAATGCTGCGAGGTGCAACCAGCTCCGGGCCGGCGGTACCTTTAGTGCCCCTTCTTCAGCTTATTCATCTACAGCAAGACACCCGTGCTCTGGGGCACTTGGGGGAAAGGAAAGGAGGGTGAGGGGAAGGAAAATGTCAGGTAACTTTGCTTCGCAATATTCCCACCACCAAGGGACCCAGTAGAAATTGCTCCTTTCTCCAAATCTCAGTTAGAGCTTTCAGTATGAACTGACAAGTGTTAAGTCGTTTCTTAATAAAAAAAAGTCATCATGTGTCAATCCGCTCTGGGTGAAAACATGGGAAAGAATCATAAGAGAAATATGATGCTTTGCCACCAGCTGCATGTGTCGCCACTCAGAGAGGATGAAAGGAAGACCCAGAGACCGGTGGCAGTGTCGTGCCAAAGGCTCCCAAGTCCCTTTTGCAGCTAACGCGCTTGGAAGTGCATCTCATGCATCTTGGATTGTCCTGAACGCCGCCTTCGCATCAGCCACCATCGCTGAGATTTGCTAAGAGGAGCAAAGAATTGAATGGTGAGGTCAGGACGAAAGAGCAAACAAAACAAAAACAAAACACGTCTCATAAAAAAGTACATCTCATATGTAAACATACAGGAAAGGGGGGTGTCTCAGGCACGGGATCAACCACGTTACTGTTTTAAAAATGACGACAATGACAAAAATGAACAATACAACCTCTGTCGTCAACAACAAATAATCACATCACAGCTCTTGTTCACATGGCTGATGCCGGCCGACGCGCGAGGAGCGCGCAGACCCCGCGCCTGCCCGAGTCCCCGCGCTTGTGCTGTAAACCAGACTCTCACGTGCCACGCGCGGCTCTGGTGTCGTCCCGGAGCTCTTTGGTGGTCAGGGGCCCTACGCTGATGGGGAGGGAAGGAGAGGAGACAACAGGAGGTTTTGGGTTTTGTTTTTTTTTTTTTCTTTTTTTTTTTTTTTTCAGTTCAGTCTTCCTGCATTGGCAGAGAGATGGCTTAGACGACTCCCTGGTCGTTTCTCTTCTCTGAAACATTTTGCAGAAGAAGGGTGAGCTTTCCATAACTTTTGAATGCTTTGTGTGAGGAAGAGGGTGCGAGTGAGATGACTGAGAAATGTTCTGCAAGAAACAAGAAACAAACATCTGATTCCACAAGTCCTTTTTTTTTTTTTTTCCCCTATGTACAATCCACATACTTAAAACATACGAAAGGAACCACATCAAGCAACAACTTCAAGGCTCGTGGACGTTCATCTTGAAATGTAACACAGGTCCTGGTCCATCTTCACTTGATGTTTGCCCGTGCTTGCATGCAGAGGATCCTGGTTTACTTTTGGTTTGGGAGACTTTGGTTTACCTTTTCCCTAGGCATCATTTTGCTCTATTCACTACCAAAAGGAGTTACGTAACGGTGGCTGATTAAGTTAAAGATATCGCTGCCCACTTGAGTTCCTCCTAGTAGGGTCTCCAGACCGACTCATCCATCCTCCCAGTAGTCGTCATGGTCGTTGGTGAGTTACTGTGGCTCCCATCCGCATCCACCCCGTCGTTCTGATTGCCCAGGTTGGGATTCATTAAGTTGTTCCCCGCTGAGGCACTTGTACAAGAAGAGAGCATCCGGGTGGGCGAGCGCTCGCCGCCTGCCACCATGGAGAACTGGTAGGAGCCCGAAGACGTGCCGTAGTACAAATGGTAGGGAGAGGGGTTGGCCTGGAAGGGTCCACTTTGGTTTTGTGTGGAGCCAGGGTAGGGGGGCGGCAGGTAAGTGTGGTGGAAACGCGTCGTGGTGGGCATGCTGGTCATACTGATGCCCCCGATGCCCGTGGCGGAGGGTGTCGCGGTGTAAGGGAAGGCAGCGGACATGGCGCCAGGGTAATGCATCCGCGGGTCGGAGAACCTGGTTTCGGTGAGAGTCGGCAGCGTCGGGAAGGAGCGATCGAACTGTCGGGGGTCAGAGAAGGGGCTCAGATCTGACGTGCCTGTTGGGGTGGAAGAAGAAAGCGGGTGGTTAGAGTATTAACCTTGGGGTTCGTAGAGTTTGTCATAAAGCCTGGGCCATCCCCTGCCCAAGGAACTGAATTCAGATTGAAAAGCGTATCTTGGATCTGCCAGGGAAGAGAGCTGGGGAACTTAAATACAAAAATCCCAAAGCCATTTGTTTAAGTTGTTCCCATTTCCTGTCCTAAAATTTGTTGTTTCCTATCCAAGAAGGGACACAACTAAGCTGACTTCTCTAGGGGTCTATTCATCTCTGGCAGATTAAAAAAACACACCCCATAAACAGAGAAAAAAAATGTTTAGCCATTACATCAGCTGTGTAGTAAATAAATGGACGCAGGCCCCAGACGGCTGGTCCCCGAGATAGTCGGTGGTGTATATACACACACCCGGAGACAGAGGAGAAAAGCTGGAGTCCAGAGCAGCCTGCTAAGCCTTCTTGTGGGTGGCCTGTTCGTGCTGATACCATCAGGGTATGGAGCTGATAAACACACAGCTGAAAACTCCCAAGCTAGGAGCCACAATATCCCTCTGCTTGATTTCTCTGTGTATTTTTCTCTTTCCAAGAGGTTAAAGAGAGTGAGAAATTCAAAGTTTCTTCTGCTGGGGGAAGGGAGATTTGGGACAGCGTAGTGGGGATGTTAACGCAGCTCCCTCAGATGCCAGAGCCCCCCCCCCATGTCTTTTCCTGGGGGGTCTAAACCCAAAGGGGGTCACAGCCAGCTTGTAACTGGAAAGGGACCTCTGCCCGGTGCTGTCGGGTCCCATCGTCCTGCAGGAAGCCCAAGTTAGAGATGGGAATCCGGACTAGCCAGATCCTTTGAGGACCACGAGGCTTTTCTGCAGCTCTCTCAGCTCTCCTGAGCCCGGTGCCGGTTCCTTACAGAGCCCAGCACACCTCTGGCCTCGGCGCATCTGAGACAGAGAGAAATGAGTTTTGCTCTCCAAGGAGAGATGCGAAACCCTTGGCCTCAAGACCTCAGTGGCCCACGCCGAGCTCTGGCACCGGTTATGCAGGAGGACACGGCTAGAAACGCTGCGACTGTGCCTCTCTCAGCCTTTTAACACCCCTCGTGAGATGACAAGCTCTAGAAAGAGCGGTTCGAGCCCAAAGCGCTAGGCTGGTGCACCGAGCTCAAAGCCTTGTCCAGCTGGAGGTGGCTCTTCATCCTCTCGGTTTGCCTCCAAGACCCCTGTTTTTCCCTTGTTAAAAGCAGGACATCGCCCCTTTCTGCTTTGGCAGTGGATGTCATCTGGCCTCTGTGACTTTTTTTTGGTCACACCGGCTGGATTTTCATTTGACTCGGAGCAAGAAAATGTGCGAGATGAGTATGATAAACATGCTTGTTGGTTTTAGGCATGCATATACATACAGACACATACATCCATAGGATTGTACATTTGCTATGCATGCATAGGGATGTGTGTTTTAGATATATTTATTATGATGAAGCATTTTAAACTTCTCAGGGCTGGTGTTCAGCACCCTGCAGCATTTCCCCGGGAAAAAAATACTCAAGCTAATCCCTTCCAGGTAAGCAGTGGCAAGGGCATGCTTTGGAGGAGGAGATAGGGAGGGGATTTGATCTGAGCCCTCTTTCTCATCCCAAGTGCGTCCTTCAGCCATCGGCCGCTGGAAGGAGAAGGGGAGGAGAGGTTCCTCCCTCCCCTCCAGCCGTTTTGCGGGCGATCGGCAGCGCCTACCTTCCCACGCAGGCTCCATGGAGGAGAAAGGCGGGGGGAGCACCTGGTTTGTGAACGTGGCTGCGGCTTTGGTGTGAGATAAGAGAGGAGCAGCTCAAAGCTGTCACGAACCGCACCGTTCTGCACACACCCGGGGCTGGATGCGCACACCGCAGGGCCGTCCCTCTTGCATACTATGCGGAGGGGTATCGTGCTTGGGCCGGCTGGAAACGCTGCGAAAAATGCTCACAACTGACCAAACCAACCCGATTTCACATCTCAGCCCCGCTACAGCAAAAGCAGCACCAAAAACCTGCTGTCAGGCGCTGTGAGCTGAGATTTGGAGACCAGCTCTGTGAGATGCAGCCTGTAGCTTTAGCAATCCAGCAGCATCCCAGGATAAGGTCGGACCATGGGGCAAAAATCCCGGCTGAACTTGGACTGGAGAGAAAAAGTGTTATTTTCTGAACACTGCCTCCTTACCCGCAGGCAGCCTGGCCACCGCGGTCCAAGTAGCTGGACTGTTTTCCCTACACCGGGAGAAAGCAGTCTCTCAATGCTCCCCAGCCCCCCGAAAAGCCAGACTGCTGCTCGCCGCCTTCCCGAGAGCAGCTGACAATCTCCAGCGATCAGACCGCGCTCCTTCGTTAGCTTTCACATGCTCATAAATAATATTCCATAAAATGCAAATCGAAATAAAACCTAGGTGCTAAGGGCACATTTCGCTTTTCCTCTATAACGCACTCACAAGATTTTTTTTTTTTTTTTAAAGGCTACATTTTATTGGCCTGAACTTGCAACATTTGGCAATGGGTCCTTGCTACTAATTTAGACGCAAGCATGTAAGAGTGTTAATTACAGGCTGCATGCGTGACGAGCAAAGCAGAGATACCGTCGGCTCTAGCGACGACGCTCTGGCTATTGCCTGCAGACCGCTGGCGGGCAGCGGGCGAGCTCTCCAGGAGCCAGGCTTTGAAGCCCCCGTGCTCTGAGAGAACTCTGCAGGCCTCTCTGAAGGTGGGTGTTGGGGTGCGAACCCCTTCGAAAGCAAATCCCTCGGCTTGCGCCCATCCGGCCAGGGAAACCCACGGCCCTGCGGAGCGACTGGGGCTGCCAAGAGACTGTGAGCAACTTGCTTTCATCTTAGCGGGGTCTTGGGCTTTAAGTCTGACCCAGAATAAAGCCCGAGCTTTCCAAGGACCAGTCTGAGGTTGCAAAGAGGCACCGGGCTGAGGCGCCTGTCGCCGGGCCAAGGCACAGAGCTGCCTGGTGGAAAGCGGTTCCCCGCGGGGTCTCCTCGTTAACCACCGCCATGTTGTACGCGGCCCGGCCCGCCGCGGGGCTCGGCAGCGATCCCGGCTCCCCTCAGGGCCCAGGGCCGGGACACGCCGTCGCCTCCGCGCCCGCCGGCTGAGGGGAATCCCCGGCAGGGCCCGTCCCGCCGCCAGCAGGGGGCAACGGCCGCCGGGCCCGCGGCGGGAGGAGGGAGGCGGCCGCTAGAGGGAGCCGCGGCCGCGCCGGCCTCGCTGCCGCCCTCACGGCGGGGCCTCAGCGCCATCACCTCGGGGCTGCCCCTGCAGGCTGCCCCTCTCCACGTCAGCCATCACCTCAGGGCTGCCCCTCTCCATCTCCGCTTTCACCTCAGGGCTGCCCCTCTCCATCTCAGCCATCGCCTCGGGGCTGCCCCTCTCCGTCTCAGCCACCGCCTCAGGGCTGCCCCTCTCCATCTCAGCCATCACCTCAGGGCTGCCCCTCTCCATCTCAGCCATTGCTTCGGGGCTGCCCCTCTCCACCTCTGCTTTCAACCTCAGGGCTGCCCCTCTCCATCTCAGCCATCGCCTCAGGGCTGCCCCTCTCCATCTCACCCATTGCCTCGGGGCTGCCCCTCTCTGTCTCAGCGCCATCACCTCAGAGCTGCCCCTCCACCTCACGGATCCACACAATTTGGAGCCACGCAGCCCTCCTGCCCTGCGTCCGAGGAGATCCCTGCTGAAACAGCCCCAGCAAGGTCCAAATAAAACATGGCCATTACCACCTAACTCAGCAGCAAAGCAACCCTCCGTCACGCCCAGCCAGCCATCAAACAGCAACCCGGAGCAAGCAATGTACTAAGCAAACGCCAGGAAAATAGGAGCGGGCGAAGCTGTACACTCGGGCCCTGCGCTGCCTTCGAGATCACCGCTGATAAAATGCTTTAAAAATCACATCTCACTGTCCCCTTCCCCGGCACAGGCAGAGCCCAGCGCATCTCACACACACCATCTGCGTGGTAGTGCCGCCTCGGAGGATTTACTACGGTTTGCCTCGCTTCCTCGCCGTCCAGCCCCCATTTGCTTTTTTGGACCCTGGCAATCTGAGCTTGAGTATTTCAGTTGTCCAGTTGCCAATCAAAATATTTGAAGGAAATGTTTATTTTCTTCTCGAAATCACACCAGCTGCTGCACTAACTGAATAAGCCCATTTAGCTGTAAGAATTTAACCATTGTAAGAGTGAATTGAGTCCCCCAACTACTCCAAAATCTGACCCAATCTATCAGCGGAAATGTCAATGTTTTGGATGGGAGTTTGGGGAAGTGTGGAATGTGTATTAAATAAAAGCCATGTAAAGGTCAAAGCCCTGATTAGTAATGCCACTGTCTCCTCGTTAGGGCTGTGCTGCCCAGGGGACCACGGGGGCCGGGACACACCCCGTTATTTAATTGTGCAGCTGCAATTTGCACCTTTTGAGGACCCCCAAGTCCCCCCGCACGTGGAGCGGGATAGAAACAGGCTTTCAAAGCCGCTCAGCCCCTTTCCAGATAAAACAACCGCGCTCAAGTGACACGGCAGCTTTCTCTTCGCCTCGGCAACAATATGGGTCTTTTCTCGGGGTGGATGGCAAGGAGATAAATGCAAAGAGCCGCCTCTGATGGGAGCTGAACCTCGGCTGGTCGGTGGCAGAGCCAGGCAGGGCGGCGAGGGCTGGTGGTGAGCACGGAGGTGGGGAGGCCGGTTCGTGAGGCTGCCGACCACGGAGTGTCTCTGGGTGCGTTCAGCCGCCTCCCTTAAGACCACGCTGGGTTTGGGAGCTGCCTTGGATGGAGTGAAACCGGTCCCTTGCTGGGTCAGGACTGGTGGATCTGCCCGGACTTCCCTGGAAGCCATCGTGGAGCCGAGGCAACGCACCCTGCAAGAGGTTTTAGGGACTAACGGCACCGACGTGCATCCAGTCCAGCAGAGCGGTGGGGGCTTCCTCAGCCTCCTAACCCAGGAAAATACCTGTTCTGCCTGGGGAGAGGAAAGGGCAGCAAAAGCAATGGCAGGGTGCCTTCAGTGCTGCAGCACGGAAAGAGCTCTGAGGGACAACTGAACAAGCTCAGCCAGGGCATGTGCGCGGACCACAGCATCGGGGCTCGACGTACAGCGGTGGGAGGAGATCATCGGATCGTCGGGGGCCGTGCAGTGACGTATGGAACCTCAGCGATTCCGGGTATCACTCAGCACACCGGGTATCACTCGCTGGTCCCCATTTTAGAGATGCGGGGAACACGCAGTGG
The DNA here is from genome assembly GCA_013400195.1 of Aramus guarauna. Lineage (NCBI taxonomy): Eukaryota > Metazoa > Chordata > Aves > Gruiformes > Aramidae > Aramus > Aramus guarauna. The sequence goes on from VXBL01009716.1 coordinate 134,418, forward strand.
CTTACTGAATAAAGTCGGCAATAAACCTCAGCATGTGTGTACATTACCCAACACACGCCAATGCACATAGTGTGTGGTACACAGAGAGAGAATAAAGGAAATTTAAAGGGAACTTGATAGCGTGGCACTCTCCAAGTGTATAGAATATATAAATATCTTCAGCTTGGCCATATATCACTGTTTTATTTATATGCATACACGTGCCTTGCAAAACTGTCATGAAAAATCTAGCCCCGGGGAAAAAAATCTCTCCTTTCCTGTCTTATGCCATGATGATTGACGACAATGTAAACTCTAATGATACTTTATGCTTATGTATATAATAAGCAGGCATGTGTGAGACGGAGCAGGGACAGAAATCCTCTCTCTGTATATACCTTTGGTTGTTTTTCCTCTACTGGTTTCTGTGATGCTTGGACCTCCAAGTTGTCTTTCAGCATTTTTCTGACCTCTCTTCCTCTCTGCTTCCTTCCCCTGATCATAAATGGCTCCATCTGGGAGCACGGAGAGGCAGGTGGCCAAAGATGGAGAGAATCTGCTTTGTACAGGAAGGTGCAGGAGATGCATTTGATCTCTGAAGACCCAGCTCATCTCTAGAGAAGGTGCCTGTCTCTTCCCCACCCACACATGCAGGCATGCTCTCATGCCTTTGTCACATAGATGAACAAGTTGATTCGTTTCCAAGTCAGAGCCGACTAAAAAAGAAAATGGCCCCTTCCTCCCACCCCACAAAAAATAGATCAAAATTTATTTTGAGGGAGGAGGGGAGGTGTTGAAAAAAAAATGAGGGTGTGAACAGCATCCGTTGTTACACGCCCATGGAGCAATTGTTTTGTATCTGATAGAGCCAGCTCACAAACTCGGTGCAGTGCAAGTACTTCCTCTGCAGAGTTTTTTTTTTAAAAAAAAACAAAACACCAGCCTCAAACCAAAACACACCACCACATATGTCGCTTATCACAAGCATCGACAAGCTCCACCTCAAGATTGCTGAGCATGTTTGCTGCTCAGTTTTCTAATTCTCTTCGAATACCATGTGCTGCTGTTGCAGGCATACTCAGCCCCCAAACCTACCCCTCTGAGCATCGCAAACCTTAACTCTGCTCTCCTGCGGCCTCTCCCAGCACTTTCCATCAGACCCCAAACATGCTGGGCAACAGCTGCCCAGTCTATGCAGAGGGCCAGGGCAGTGAAGCAGGGAAATTCCCAGGTATTCCCAGCTCAGTGAATCACGCACCACGTCTCAACCTCCTCCACAAACTCTTCAACGTCCATCGGGATGCTCCCAGCCATGCGAGGGACCCATCCTGCCCTTCTGGGGAGGACCCTGCTTCTAACATCCAGCCTGGATTTACTCAGGGCCAGTTCAGCCCCATCTCCTGTGCCAGCACTGTCCTTCATAGCTTACATTAGCTCCTCTCCCTCCCTGATGTTTACCCCCTGGATGTATTTATACAGAGCCATCAGCTCCGCTCCCAGCCTGCCTTTTGCTAGACTAAACAAGCCAGGCTCTCCCGGCTTCCTCTCCCGCGACAGCCTCTCTCTTCCCCTCGCCATCTCCAGAGCCCTCCTCTGCCCGCATCCCCCTGCCCGGCACGCACCGCGTCGGGGCTCAATCCCCATCGCTCCATCCCGCAAAGCTAATGAATAAGCTAACGGTGCTAAACGGAGCGGGTGGGTGGGCTGAACGGGAAACGCTCCCCTTGATTGCAGGCACTCCCTCTGGCCTGCCTGTGCTTTGCTCTTTACCTGTATTCAAAGGGTATTAAAAAAAAAAAAAAAAAATTAACAAGCTCTGACTACATAAAAGGAAGTTACTGAATTTACTACGCAGCCTGCAGCTAGACCACCTTGCCTGCCGAGCAGGTTTGGACCAGGCCAAGTCTGCCATGGGAATCCCACTGCGGAGCGGCAGGCTGATAGGGGAGGCCGAGGGGGGGTGATAGGAGAGAGGGCTCCTGCCCCGCTCTGCCGCTCCCGTGCTGCACCGCAACCACGCAGCCCGGCACTGCGGGCAGTGCCCTCCTGCAGCGGGACCCCGGGCTGGAGGATCTCCGCCAGCAGTCTGAATCTGGCAGTGAGGATCCCAGCGTATTGGAAAATCTGACGGTCAAAGGCAGGATGGCATCGCTGGAGCCTGGGGCAGATTTAGCCGGGCTCATTTGCAAGCTCGTCTTGCTATTTCGCTTGTCTTGCTGTTTTGCTCGCCTGCTTTTTCGTAGGAACTGCAGCACTTCGGCACCCTGAGCTGCGGCTGGGGGACGAAGGCGGCTGCGCGTCAGCGGCAAAAGCAGCGGTCGCGGGTGCTTGGTCTCTCCCTCGGGGGATGCTCCCATCCAGCACCGGCCTGCGGTTCGTCTTTGACCGTTACACGCCACATTCATTTAAGGGACATCCACTGCGCAGCGGGCAAATGTAATTGAGAGGAGCAGAAAAGCAGTTTAAAGATAGGCACAGAAGGCTGCGGAGCCTGAAAGCAGGCAGGAAACCCATCTTAAGCGTGTTCCTTCCTTTGAGGCTGAAGCTGAATCCCACAATATGTTTTCTTCCCACTAATGCTTGCCTAGCTTCCTTTGGAAACAATTTAGTCTCTGCCCATGGTAGAATGTTTTTATCCATTAAGAAACGGATATTTTAAAGAAACCATAAGTCGATCTGGACAAGGATTAGGAAGGAGCAATTCAGTGTATTTGCTGGGCCCATAATTCAGGACTTAACCTCAGAGCAGCCACGTTGCATTTCGGAAACAATAGGGCACTCGCTGCGTACACCAAGAGGCTTCTTAAAAGTAATGTAATACTTTAAAAATATGTGTTTAAAAAGAAAAAGAGAGAGAAAGACTTTCCTTTAAACGCGCATGGTGAAGCATTCTGCTGATGACTGGCCTACGTTAAAAACGTCGCACTGGCTTTAAGTAAGGGATTGGAAATGAAGCTGGTTGAAGCCGAGCAGTTTCCAGACCAGGAGATCTGAAAGCTCTTCACCAGCAAAGACAATGTCTCCCAAACCGTTCAGCAGACGCTGAGGCTGGGAGAGGCAGGATGGAGTTTGCAAAAGGATCCAGCGTTTACTGTTCTCCCTGTGAAGTCAAGGGAATTTGGTTTCGCTGGAGCAATATGAAGAGCGTGTAAGGGGATGTTAAGTGCATTAATCAAAACAGCTTGCTCTGTTACTGAGTAGATCAAATTTAAAATCACTTTGCAATTGTCCTCGTGTACGCAAGGCCCCTACATGTTGCCGGACAATGCACACAATTGCTTTTGAGTGGTTGAAGATGTTTCCACCACAAAGCTAGAACACAGGAGCCGGCTGTGTGGGCGGTCCTCCTCTGTTGCAATGGGAATAAAACGGTTCAGCATGAACCACTGCTGGAACACGGGCACGGGCAAAGTGTCACGCGGAGAACTGGGGGCTCCTAGGACCATCCCGGTTCTCCCCGGGAGGACGTGTGTCTGTCACCATCCCACTTCCCCAGAGCAAGGGGGCCCCAAGAAGCAGCCGAAGACGGGCGGCAGCAAGTTCCTTTTACATCTTGCTTCACTTTTGTGAGCTACTTGATTTTTTTTTATTTTTTTTTTTAAGCTAGAAGACAAAACTCAAAATGAAGCAAGCACGCAAGGCTCTGGCTTTGCATGCCCCGTAATAAGGAACCATTTCAAGCCATCCTAATGACAGCTTGGTGTCTCGCTGCGGAGACGGGAGAGCCGGGATTTCAAAACCTCAGATTTTCCAGACCTCACTGGAGAAGCATTGGGCCAAATCCTCAATGGGGGCAAACGGCTCCGCTCTGCTGAAGCCAGGGAAGCAGCACCAGTTGGTGCTAGATGAGGGTCTGTCTGTCCTACCTGCCTGGCTACCGGGCCAGACTCTCATCACAGATACACTGGGGTGAACCCAGAATTACTCGATTTCCCCCCCTCAAAGCAGTGGAAATGGGAATGAAATCTGGTCTGTGGAGGGATGCCAGTGCCCGTCCCGTTTGCAGAACAGGCACGGGAAGGGACTGATTCTCTGCCCATCTGCACGGGGTAAGGTAAGACTGAAGTTACTGAACTACACTGATACTGGGCAGTGCGAAACCAGCGTGAGAGCAGGATCCGACCCGCTCGGCCACGGTGCTGAGCACGCTCTCCTCCCATGTTTCCTGGCATGCCCTTCAGAAACAATCGGTTTTCTCTTACCGGGAGGTTTTTGGTTTGAGACCATTTAACCTCAAGATGATCATTTTACATGGGGGCTATTTATAACCTCCAGGGGCTGCTTTACTGAAAGTCTTCTGCAAATGGATGGGGGCCAGATCCTGCTCCCATTTGCACCAGCGTCCTTGCCGTGATCTCCACTGCGGCCACAGCCTTCGCTCCCAGGGAGGAAAGACTGGACTGCACCAGAGCAAACACAGCTCCGAAGGATCCCAGTTCCTCCCAGGGATAAACACTGTCTCCTACGTGTCTGTCTGCTTCAAAGCCCAAACTCCACGTGCTGCGTTCGGGAATTTGAGGTGCCTGAATCCCCCCTCGGTGGCCGAAGCTGTTTCTGAGCATCTCAGCTCACCGGCCTGGTTTTGCCAGAAGCGGATTAGGAAGCGTTTGTGCAAACTGCTGGGTCAGCAGAACCCAGAGGCCAACCACCTCCGGCACACGAGCGGAGGGCTGCTGGGCGTAGGTGCTCCAGGGGGAAAACCTGCCTCTCCACCCTCGCTGGCCCCATTTTAATTCCCGCACAGGGATGCAAGGATGCTAAAAACATTAAGGTTACGAAGCACCCAGGTAAAGGATAGCGGGGGCCGGATGAACTTCAGCCTGCCCCATTCGTCCCTCCTAACCGATATCTTGTTATGCCTTTTGCTAATCGGCTTCTCGTGTGTGTTACCTAAGAACGTGCCAAGTCGTGAGAATTACAGGCCTGTTAACTCCTGTGTTATTCTTGGCACGGGCCAGGCTCCACTTGCTTGGGTAAAAATTATGATCTTTGTGAATAAGCCGTATGTGTGTGAGAGAGAGAGAGTGGGTTTTTTTTTTTTTTTTTATTATTGCGATTGGTTATAGTCAATGTTGTGTCAAAAGGACAGGGCTGAGATTAAAGTGACTGAACAGATTCTGCTCCCGGTTACGCTGGTAAGAACCCACAGTAATTTTAAGACAGTTCCTCCAACTTGGGAACGAGGGAGCCAAGAGCAGAGCGTGCACGAACTGCCTTTTGCAGCATTCCTGGTACTTTGGATTCCCTCCGCAGGAATGATTTGAGATGGCTAATTTTGTGTGTCTCCACTCCTGCTGTCACTTGACATTTGGGAATTTGGCACGGGCGGTAGCTTGCGGCCAGTTTCATTTTTTTTTTCTTGTTGAATTTGTGTCGTCACCTGATTCTTTGCTCCAAACGACGCTCTTTGGGTTTCTGGCACTACAGGGGGCTGGGCTAATTTAAAATACTCATCTCTTTTTCTTCTCCCAAGAATCTCTTTCTTTATTACTCAGCCAATGAGACGAGCCCATAAAAGTCTTTCTCTCTCTCCCTCTTGCTTTTTTTAACGAAAATCAAATGATTATCCTACACAAAATGCCCGGGTTCTTCTCATAAACTGTGCTAATATCAATGAAAATGCCAAGCCTAAAGATTTGCATTTCAATGAGAAATAAATTAAATTTTCACTGTAATTTTGGGTTGGGAGGAGCGGGGCAGCTTTTACAATTTGGGTAACTTTCTCAAACATGTTTTTGTGCCTGAGACACCCTCTTTGCCAATGACACTGAGGTTTTCAAACCTCCACGTCACCTCTGAAGATGCAACACAAAGGCTTTTGGAACTTTTCATATGAAACCTTCCAAAAGGGCCACTTTTCACCAAAACTCAAAATGCAAACAGCTTAAATATTGCCCCTTGAATACCCATTAGTATTTCTGCTGATTTCCAAAGGAAAACACCGCTGAGATTAAAAATCCATGGAAAAGGAGCATGTCTCATGTACGGACAGGAGAAACCGTTTCTCCTGATACATCCTGGTGCATCTGGGTGTGCTGAGAAGTGCAGAAAGCCGGGAGCAGCAAGGCGGCTGGATATTTTCAAATGCAATGCTCAGTTTGGGTCTGAAATTCAGTCGCACGGGAATTAGCAGACCGACCTCTCTCGGGTAAGTCTGGTGGCAATTCCTACCTCTTTCCTGGCAACGAGCTACGATGCAGATTCACGGGGAACGCCCGAGGGCTCGGCTATGCTGACGGCAAATATGGGAAGAGCAAAGCGTGTGCGTGTGCGCACGCGTGCACCCATGCAGGTGTGCATACGTGTGGGGAATTATGCTGGAGTTGGGTGATGGATCACCAGACTTGGCATAAACACAATGCAACAAGATAAGAAACCATTTGGATTTACATGTAAAGTATAATACACCCTTTCTAGCTGATGCATCTATGCGGGTGCCTTCATGTCAAAGAAGCTACTGGATTCAGAGTATGTTGCTCTGATCTCCCTCACGCTCCTGCTGAAGCTGCTCATTTTTTCCTAGGACCTCACATCCAATGGTGCACAGAGCGAAATCGCCTGGGTTTCTGATTCAGCAGCCATCTGCTGATATAATGGGTGCAAAAAGGCTTCCAGAGTCAAGAAACCCAACTAGTCCTCCAGCTTGTCCCCCAGGCAGGGCTCCTTACCCAGGGGAGAGCTGGACCCCAGCCCTAAAATACCATCCCAAGGGAAGCTTGCTCAGCCGGGATGGCTCCGCTCCCTGCCTGGCCGTGTCGGGAGCACGAGGGTTTGGGGTGCGACGCCAGGCTGGGGCATCCAGCCAGTTACCTTGTATTGGAGTTTGAGCCTGGGACCCAAAGTGGCTTGGGGTGCTGAGGGATCCACGGGGGTTGGGTGTTGTTGGGGTGACTCTCATGGACTGGCGCAGCCGTTCCAGCTCCCCGTAGCGTTCGGTGAAGGGTTTGGCTTGGTCTTCTAGCTTTTGTCTGTGCCCTGGAACATGATAAGAGAGTCTGATATCTGATCAGTTACCCTTTGGCTAGAGCACCCTGGTTACACACCAAGTCAGTGCAGCCTCCGTCTTCGTGGTGTGCTATTATTCGCACGGGGGTAACATGCGGCAGCCCCGGCAGGGATTGGCACCCCAGGGGCTTTGCACAACACACACGCACACGGGAAGACTGCGCCGTTCCAGCAGACGAAGCCTGCTGAAGAAGGGACACAGACTGACCCACACAAGAGGCCCCAGATCATCTGGCAAGCCAGCCTCCGGTCAAGGAGCAGGATGCGGGTGCTGGGGTCAGGATGCCCAGTGCCGTGCCCAAGCGACCAGCCTACACCAGCCCTCACTGGCTCCGAACAAGGAGAGGAGACACACGCAAGGCAGGAGAAACCCCATCTCCTGGCAGGGTGGTGACTGCGGAACTAGCAAAGGAAACATCGACTTTTAAGTATTTTCTACAGCATTTGCTCAGCACACAAAGAATAAATTCTCATCTTACTCCGGCCACCTCCCCAGCTCTGCCCACCCAACGGGGCCAGAGCCAAGCAGGAGGGTGCAGGAGGAGGGCAGGGAGCAGCCTGGCCGCGGAACCGCACCTTGGCCATCTCACTCTGCTTCTTTCTGTTCCTCTTTTCCTACCCGTAAAATGGGGAGACTATTCACCTGCCTCCCCCAGGCAGGGCAGCGGCTAATGAGCGTTTGTAAAGCACTCCCAGCTCCTTAGGTAGCAGCTGTTGGAACAGGGCAATAATTATTAAATTTATGCTAATTGTCCCGAGGCAAGAGGCACATGAAATACACTTGATACATAACTTTCGCATTTTACTATATTAATCATCACCGAATGGCTTCACTCTCTCTGGGCCGGATTCCAGTCTCAGTTACACCCGCACAAAGCTGGAGGGACTCCAGAGAAGCCAAGAGCTGCTTCAATTTTACATCAGTGCCGGGTTCAGACCTTGGATTCTCCTTGTTCTTTACCTGCCGCAGCCAGGCGGCCGTGCAACACCCCCAGCTCTTTGCACCTGCCATGAAAGGACCTTCCCAAGGTGGCGAACGCCTTATCCCAGCGTAATCGAGAGCAGAGCTCGGGGGCACTGGAGGTGTGCGGGCACGCCGGGGAGGTAGGAGAGGAGCTGGGAAGAAAAACCCTTCTGCAGCTCTTCTGAGAGCTGGGCCTTATCAGATCCAGCCCTACAGCCCAGCATCCACCAAGTCAAGCTCAGCTCTCGGTGGCTTTTAAGAAGAAAAGCAACGCATTTACAAGGTGAAAAACGCAGCCACCTCTTGCTCACACCCCCCCTTCCCTCACATCTGCACAGCGAGAGCTTGGTGTCAATTTATAGCAAAGTCACAGAAAGTCCCCAGACTTCCCCCTCTTTAAATCTGATGTCTGATATCTTCTCATCTCGCATTTGCTTGGCTCGTTGCACTCGGGCTGCACTTGCCAGGCTGTCTGCGGAGACGCTGGACGGCTCGGGAGGGAGGGAGGGGGAGAGCATCGACTCCAGAGGGGATCTCACGCTCCCAGCTGAGCTCCCTGCCACGGCATCGCTCCACGGGTATCCCGACAGCAAACAGCCACAGTTTTTGAGGGGCTTTGACCCTCCCCTGGGAGCTCCACATCCAGGTGAGCCCCACCATCCCCCCCCAAAATCTTCAAACCCCAGGTTTCCGCATGTGTAAAAATCCAAACCGAACGAAAATGCGCTGATGCCAGAGAGGAAAACTTGGTAAGGACGAACTCCCAGCAGAAAGCAAAACCCAGCGGTATTTTGAAAATGTATTTTCCCCGCTGTGTGAAGTAAACCAAGGAAACCTCAAATCAACACCGTAAATGATCTCTGGTAATCTCCGTGCCTCCCCAGACCTTGGGCATCTCTGCGTTATCCGAGGGCCTTCCGAGATGTGAGCAGCGTCTGTCACACGGTATTTGCGCTTTCCCCAAGGGGGAACGTGTGTGCAGTGAGGTGTCTTGTTTTGGTCCACTTTTTATTATTTTTAGCATACTTTTGAGCGCAGAAGGAGAAAAATAGGTTTACGTTTTACCTTTAACCAGTTTTCTCAGGCAGAGCTTAGCAGAGAAGCCAAAAGGACTTCAAAGATGAAGTTCCACAGAAATTTAATGGAAATTAAATTCTCTGCCTCTGTCTCAGCTGAAACCCTATCCTGCGGTAGTATCTGGCATGTGACGGAGAAAACCCTGAAAAATAAATCAAGTGATCTCTACGTTGACAATGTTTTTTAAAGATTATTCAGCCGTACGACTTAACCGAGGGCTTCATGTGGCTGCATCATGCTGCACTGCGGTTGCTCCAGTCCCCATGCTGTCTGAACGCGGGCACAGCCCCGCGGGGTTTTGAAGCCTCAAGTAAATAGCAGTGCTGTACTTACACCCTCGGAAAGGGGCTGGTTTGTGGGGAGACCCAGCAATTACCAGCAAAAACCCCAAAACCCTAAAACTATCCCGATAGAAAGAAAGTAGAAAACTTGATGCAAATATAAGTCAAGGCAAACACGGGCTCATTTAGGAGGGAAAACCCAGAGGAGAGCTGTGGTGGGATCAGGACCCTTCCCAGCTCTCCTAGACCCTCTCCGGTTTGTATCCCACCCCATCTCCACGGGTGGGACCTTGCAGCGCTAAACCATATGAAACAAGGCAGCGAATGAGTTAAACCCCACCAGCTTGGACTGCCAACCCTCTTTGGTACAAGCTGTCTCCCCAGGACTTCCTGCCGCTTGTCACTTAGAGCTGAGGACGTCAGCCTTTGTCACGCAAGAGAGAATCGCTGTTAATGGGTTTCTTTCATCAGAACAACCTGAGCTTTTTAATTTCTGCAGCGGTTGGCTTCATTAAAAGCCCTTCCCCATCTACCCACAGCTGTCACGGAGAGGAAACCAATGCCGTCAAGTGAACAATAGCTCATACCTTAGAGAAGAGGAAGGTGGTTTCTAGCTTAACCCAAGGACCGACTCAAAGCCTGCCGAAGCCAGCGGGCAGATTCTCAGTCGACTTCAAACAGCTCCAGACCTCATCCCAAGAAATCCGAGAAGTCTTAATCACCCCGACTTGTGAATTTTGGGGCTCAAAACTTGCTTTTGGGTTGGAGATTTTGCACTGCGTTTCCATCTGTGCTAGCACTGGCTTGCAGGTCAATATTTATGGAAACGACAGTCTTTAGTACCATAAAATGATGGCAGCTACCGACCTTAGGCACTTCTTGTCAACAGCGCAAGGGTTTTAACGCTGGATTGGGTTTCGAATCAGTGAACTCCGATATTGAACATGACATGATGTAAACACTGACAGATCATCTACGATCCTGATGTAATAACAAGATCTGTATCAGCATATCAAACAAACGATTCCATTGAACACTTCCCAGCTGGAAGAGCCGACGTGAATTTGACACTTTAGGCCGGTAATAAGAAGCATACTGGAAGTTTTGGGTGTTTCCTTGGAATGCAGACAGGGAAACAGTGTGTGCCGCACTGGAGCTCAGGCCCTCAAAGCTGAGATTTAAAGACAGGCTTTCTGCATTAAAACATTTCAAAGCCCAAACAGACCCCGCTCTTCCTTCTGGGAGTGTGCAACCGAATGTGGCTTCGGAAGCTGGGACCTGGATGGGGTATCCAGGCAGTGCGGGGGGTGTCCACGCTGTTCACCCAAAGCAGCTGATTTCCCCAGATTACCGAGATGCAGAATATCGTTGATCAAAGGTAGAAAGGGGCTCCGCAAACTCCACAGCTTGAGTAATACCAAAATCTCAGAGCTGGCAGATTTGAGTTGAAAAAAACGCTCTCCGGGGGATTTATCTGTGTTTAGATGTAGGTGGGGTTCAGTCGGGAGGGACAAGGACCTGCACAGCCTGTGCTTCGATCTCGGCGGGTTTGGGTTTGGGTGTCACGTTCGCCCCCGTCCCCCATCGCAGCCCCGTGCTACCAAAGGACGGGAGAGCAGATGGTGGGAAGTGGCTTGGCCCTCCCCAGGCGTCTTGCTGCGAAACGCTGGCGGCAAGCTGGAGCAAAGGAAACGCGGAGCGTTTCAGCTCGGGGGGGGATATTCATTAACACACACATTTGCAGATCATTTCCTAAGCTCCACTGAGGAGGAGACAAGAAGTGGTAGCATGGGCTGGGGCAGCAGCTCGAGCCGAGCCATCAGCAGCCACGGACCCCCCCCACTTGTCCACCGTCAAAGCAAGGCTCCAAGCATCCCACCCGCAAGCTCCCACCGTCCTCCACCCAAGGCTCTGCTCAAACATTATCAGCCAAACTCCACGGCTTAGCCGAGAAGGAGCTCACCAGGAGCAGCCCGTGCCGCCATGCAACCCAGTGGCTGAGTCTCTACACGTCCATGAGGATGGACCACAAGAAAGCAATCAGCAAGTGGATAAAACGCTCAATGTCAAAACACCTTTCAAATCCCTCTTGTAGCCCTCAAAATAGGTACTTCAGAGAGACGCGCCAATCCTCTACGGAGGGTTGAATTTTTTCCCAGTCTGAGTCTCGGCTAGACTCTCAAGTCCCAGCATGTGCTCCAGAAAGAAGCCACATGTGAACTGCCTGTGTTATGGGAACAGCAGGCCTGTCCCTTGCAGCAGATGTTGGGGAGGTTTCATCTTTGCACACCTATAACACAAGACATGAACATCCCTCAGGTTTTCCCTGGAAACCCACCTCCGGCTCCAGACTCGCCAGGGGAAATTCCCGGCCGAGAAGAATTTGGTGGAGCCCGTGGCCAGCGAAAGAGGGAGGGGAGGACAGCGTGGGGACGTGAACCGGGCTGCCCGCAGCGCCGGCAGCTGGAAGGGACTCAAACATGACGTCTCCACGGAGGATGACGGAGATCTCCACCAAGCTCCGGTGAGCAGCAGCAGCCAGCAAGTGCCAACGCTACTTCAGCCCAACTCTAAAAGTCAAAGCCCAGAAGTTCACAGGAGGGAGCAGGAGGAAAACGTTAGAAGGAACCGTCTCTGCTGCCGCCGAACAAAGTCAAGCACAGATAACTCATTATTCACATGTTTGAAGTTGGCCTGCTTACGCCATTTGGAAAGAGAATCAGTCACGGCGAGGCTTTGCTTTGGTTTCCTCTGGCTTTCCTGAGACACTACCGCTACTGTCTTTCTCCAGCTTGGAGAGAAAGGGGAGTGTGTCGCAATGCGCCTCGGCTCGCATGTCCTGGCAGAGGATTTACACTGACTTGAACAACGAAAGGAAAATAATATTTAAGGGAGTGGGGGAGAGAAATTAAAAAAAAAAAAAAAAAAAGGCTGCTAATTTATAAAGCTTTTTTAGCTGGTGGTGGTCTGAGATGAATTGGCTGCCTCTAAAAGGCTGAAAATAAATATCCCTCTTTTTGAAGGAAATAGGCTGGCTCCCGGCCAGCTGGCAGGAAGCTCAGAGATATGTTGCGTTTACAGTAGGTTTTTTACTGTCTGAAGCTACAGCAGCGGGAGAGATGTTCGTTCTAGGCAGCCTGGTATTGATTAGCTGGGTTTGCAAGCCCCAAATCTCCTCTCACTTCTGGGTTAGTCCCTCACCTTCGCCTCTGCCCCTGCCCACCCTGCGATGGGAGGCCGTGCAAGCAGGGCATAAATCCTCGGGTGGCCTTTTATTACACCGGGAGACCCAAAAACTAAGTCCTTTGGAAGGAAAACAAAGCAGGGCATCAATTCAGATATTTAAAAAGAAATTTAGGGTAGCGTTTCCAAAACCTCCTGGGATGCGAGCGCCACGGCCCGCGTTCAAATCAAAAGGAACATCACACCCAAATTTCCATGCAACGCCAGCACAAAACCCTAAAGGACACGGGCTCCCCATCCCCAGGGTTTCGGCGGGCAGACTGAGTCTCTCTGGATTTGAAAAAGTATTTAAAGCACTTTACAGCACAGGTAAAACTGGGGCCGTTCCCAGCAGCAGACCGGGTAAAATTCTTCAGGTTTAAGAATTTAGCCCGCTCGTGCCTCGCTGAAAATCCCCGCAAGTGCTTTCCTGCGTCCTTCCATCCTTAAAGGTGTCTGAAAATCCAGCTGAAACTGCAGGGTGAATTAGGTGGTGTTTAAAAGTTTTGATTTGCAGATCTGAAACTTTCACCCCGCGTGTGACTAGCAGGTCGGTGCACATCCGCGGGAAATACAGCCGCTTTCATAACAGGGTGCAAAACCCACCGGCCTCACTGACTTCTCTGCAGTTGCTCCCATTTCCAGGAAGGCAAAAATTCATTTATGGGCTGCGATCCAATTCTCATGAAATTAGGCAAAACCCCTGATTCAAAGATTTCAAAGCTGGGTGCTTGGGAGGAAGCAGACAGATCTCAAGTACATCCAGCTGGTATTGCCTCAGTCACGTCTGAGATCAGATTTTCAACTGCATATATTAGCTGTCGCTACGTAGATCAGTGGAGTGATGCCAATTCACAGTGAGTTAATGCCTGCTATCTAACAACCTGAAATGGGACCTGCGCCGTACCAGTAGAGCTGGTTTTTCCCAGTGAATAACCTGTTCCATTAGGGCAAGCACATCAAATTCCTTCGGGTGACACTGGTTAAGGATACCCTGCCCAGGATGGGGAGGACCACTGGCTGGGTTCAGACCTGTGCGAGGAACGTGCCGTGGTGCAGCTAATGGATGAGAGATGCATCTGAGGCTGCGGGGCCGTATCCGACTGGATACAGCAGCGTTTTGCCGGCCGGTCCTGCGCTCTCAGTAACACAGCTCAACCCAGAGCGGACCCAAACTTTCCCAAGGTTTGAGGGTGCTGAGTGCCGGGTTTCCCCTTTGCCCTAGGACAGAGCTGGAGCTGAGCCCTGACATTTCAATGTTAACATCCCCCGATCCCAGGACTGAGCTCCAAGCTCCATCTCCAGAGACTGGCTGGTATGTCGGATAATTACAGCTCCCGCCGAGCTTTGCCAGCACACACAACGCAACGCTGTAAGCAAGAGCCCCGGAGCAACGCTACCTGCACAGCACCCTTAATCCTCTCTGCAACACTGCTCCTCCAAAGCCAAAAAAGCAGAGCCGTGCGCGGGCTGACCGCAGGCAGGGCGACTGCGCTGGGCTCCGCGGCCGCAGGCAGCACGGGGCTGCGGAGCCGCTGCCTGCTCCCGCACGCAGTTTCGGGATGCGCTCGGCTGGGAACCTCCGTGCGGAAAAGCACGGCAGCACGGGGCTCGGCTGCTCAGCGCCTTCCCGCTGCCATCACCCTCGGCGCGAGGGCTCGGAGGATGAGATGGGTGCTGGGGCTGCTCGCTGGGTGCCTCTTCTTCCCTCCCCTCTCTCTCACTACAGTGCAAAGATTCACTGGAAAGAGTAAGATAAAATAATGCAAACTCATGTCTAAGCACCTTCCGCTGCAGGATATGATTTATCTCTGGGTGATTGCCAGAGAACAGGTGACTGGTCTCCGGCAGCGGAAGAGAAGGGTCTTAGGAACCAAATTTCATCTCACTCTGAGTCAAATCCTCTTCCTCCCTCTGCCACATCATTAAAGTGATTGGTTGCACTGATAAGCCCTCTCGAGAGGGAGAAACGAGATGAGTTCTGCCCTGACATCTGATGTGATCTTGTGGTTTTATTTGATAGTTCTGGTCCTTTAGCTGGTGTGTTCCCTGAAATGAAAGTTGCCTTTTAGCACTACCTTTTTTTTTTTTTTTTTATCTTTTCCAATCTGTGACCCTTCGCACTGTCCTCCTGAGCTCACAAATCCTGCCCGAGGGAACCAGGGCCGCGTTGCATTAATAATCCCGCAACGTGCGGTCCCAGCTACAGCGTGATAAATCCTCACCGACGACAGCCTCTGCACATGTGCAACGCTCCCGTGTCACCCGCTGCCCGCTTTACAAATGGGTAAACTGAGGCACGGGGCAAAACACTGCGAAGGAGTGCAGCTCACCAACGTCCTCGCCCCAACGCTCACCAATACTCCGGTTTAGCCCCGACGCATCCCGTCACCCAGCCCAACCCGCTCATCCCTTTGCCCAGCTCTGCTCGGGCCATGCCGCTGAACCCCGCAGGAATTTATTTTGCTATTTATTTGTACAGCACCTGGCACAACCCGCGCCCGGCACCGAAACGCCGCCGACATCCTTCTGGAAGAAGCCTTCAATGAAACTTAACTCTCCAAACAACCCCCATCCACCACAGGATCCTTTTGCTCCAGTTTATTCTCTTCCAAACACACCGTCTATGCCCCCTTCTCTGATTCTGATTTATTTTCAAAGCCCGAGCAGGTATGCCTCTTCCACCCCAGCTGAGAATCGTGCCCTGGGGTTTTCCCAAAGCTTTCAAAACCAGAAGGCGTTGCAACCAATTTCAACAAAGATTTCATTGTACAACGCGAGCAAAAATAATTTCCCTGTTCTGACTCCCAATACTGCTTTGTTTCAAAAATATTGGTAATTTTTAAGTGGAATTATTTCGAAGTTATTATGCACCAGGTGATTATAAAAGGAGAAGTGGAATTTACTGTATGTGGCAAATAAAATAATTAGAGGAGTGAATTTACTGGAGCCCGTATAATTTTGGTTGCTCTATTAATACTTCTTTTGAGGCCGGGATTACAGCCTGGAGCTGCAGCACCAAAGGCCCGGGCGGTGCAAACCCATCGCTTCGAGCGCGGTTGGGTAACCTCCGTCCCCGCTCTGCTCTCCCGGGGCCACTCTCCGCAAGCCCCCCCCCGGCATCCGAGCATCCCCGTACCTTGCCGAGGGACGAGCGGGTCCCACATGGGGCTGGGGGGGGGGGGGGGGGGGGGGTCTTGCACAGCCCGGTCCACAGAACCCCGGTCCTGGGCTGCTTTCCTCCCTAAGGGACTTTTATCCACGCCCCAGAGCTGAGCCCCAACTCCCCCTCACCTCGTCTCTGCAGGATTGGACCCCGAAGGGGTTAACTGGATAGCAGTGCCTATAAGAAATTAGAGGAGGAGGTAGTTTAACATAATTGCTTGCGATGCATGTATCAACAGCGGTCCCCGAACTGCCTCTGCAAGAAAACAATGCCCTGGACGGTCTCGGCAGATACCAAAGGGTGCAAATTTCCCCGCTGGGATGAAAACACATTAGGGATGGGAATACAAACAGAGAAACCCTCCTTCGCAGCAAGTACCGATTTGCAAGGGCTCCTGCATGAACTCGGGAGCCCCGAGCCTCGCGCCGGCGTCTCCTCATCCCTCCCTACCCCGGGGCCAGCTGCTGCCCCACCACCCGCGGGTCTCCTCCGTGCTCCCAGAGATGCGGGTTCGACCTCGAACTTCGCCTCCTGCCCGGCCGCTCACTGCGAAGCCCCGGTTAATGGGGGGGTCAGGGAGGTTTTTATGGGATCTGGCCGACGGAAGGGGGAGCGGGCGCTTCGTCGTGCCCTGCTCGAGCTGCGTGGCGGGGCGTGCAGCGATGGCACCGATGCTGTGCCATCCTCCCAGCCCCTCGTCCCGGCCAGCGTTTGCTTTTCATTTGTCTCCAAAAGAACAAACAGGAGAGGGAAGGGTGGGATGGAGCAGGGTGGGATGGAGCTGGGGGGTCTCCGCGCAGGAGGCACAGGGCAGCCGGGGCTCTTCGGGCACCCTCCGTGCACGTGCCCCATCCCAGGTGAGAAAGTGTCACTCAGGATTTCCTCCTCTTCCTCCCCGGGAAGGGGACAGGTCTTGAGAAGTGGGAAATCATGTATTTGAAGCATCGCATTTGAAATTAAGAGAAATTCTAGCAAGTTTACATCGACAAATAAATTTCGAGGAAGTGGTGAGGTCATTTATTTATTTAAATTATCTTGTTGGTTTGATTGAACCAGTTGTCTTTTTTTTTTTTCTTTTCTTATTTTTCCTTTTTCTTCACCATTTCCTTTTTTTTTTTTTTT
>VXBL01009716.1:168293-183210 GCA_013400195.1 Aramus guarauna
CCTCTGCAAGGCGGTGCCGCTCCTGCCTCTTCCTGCCGCTGAACCGACCCCCCCACACACCCCCGGGGATACCCCGCCTTTGCCGCAGCCGCCTCCCTGAGCGGCCCTGGGGATGTCACCCGGTCACCCCCCGCCCCGGGGAGCTGCTCGCGTGGAGCCGTGCAGGGAGGGTGTCCCCCCACGGGCAGGTAGAGCCCCGCCGTGGCTGCTGCCTGCCCCGTCCTGCAAACCCCCATGGGGTGATTTGGGGTTCAGTCCCAGCAGTGGCCGCTCCCAACCCTGCCAGCCACAGATTTCTCGAAACCGTTTTTATACTGGGCGCAACCTGTTGGAGAAGGCACCTAACGACATCGCCTCGGTGTCCTCGAAGCAACGTACAAATACCTCCCCAAAACACTGTGAGTCAGCCCCCGATGCTGGCTATTCCCAGGCATGCAGTGTACCACGTCCTTCTCCCTCCTCAAAAGCCACTCGGGCACCCTCTGCCCTCCCACCCTGACTTGTTCTTGACTTGGGGACGAGGGGATGCAGACTCACCCCAATAACCCATTGCGTGGCCCTCCGCTTCTCCGCTGCGTGGGTGCAAAGCCAGTCGCCGACTCGCAGCAATATAAAATGAGACCCAAAACACGGGGTGGTGGCAAAACAGGCTCCCCCCAACCCCAAACTGGCTGGTGACCCCTGGAGGTGCAGAGCCCACCAAAGCAACCCAGTGGCTATTTGTGCAAAGAGGCTTTCGAGCGAGCAAAGCTGTCCTAAAGCTACAGGTTCCCGTGGCACCGTGCCCTTGGGGGGAATTCAATTTTGTTTGAATTATCCTTCCTTTTTCAGCATAGCAGGATTCAGAGTCTGAAAAAAGGGGAAAAATCTCACACTGCTCCGGTCCTCCACCAACCGGGAGACATCGACACGTGGGGATTGTTCCTCCGGCACCCTCCCTGCACTCTAGAGGAGGTTAATAGAGTGTAAGACCCAGGATTTCCATGGGCCTCTTTTCAAATACTTAAAAGCTACTGCTCACATCGCAAGGAGGTCAGCGGCTCTTTAAATCATTACTTGCTGGGATTACTTCCCTTACAGGCTCCTCCGCAGTTTTTAATTCATTTGAGCTGCTATTTAGCAGCAGAGCCACTCGTTTTGACGGCGAGGAAGTGAGCGCAGTGGCTTATAGGAAGCTTTCTATTAAAAATTCATCGCAGACTCTGCCTCAGACCTCTCAGGAGCACGGCGCTCAGTAGGGCCATGCGGGTGTCTGGATCTATTTTGTAGTTAAGGGAAGGGGATCTGAGAGCAGCATGCAGGGAGGGAGCGTGCTATTCATTCATAAATCAAACAACAGATGCTGGGTCCAATGGGGTGCACGATGGTGACAATTTTTAACCCCTGAGTGTCACCGCTAAAACGGGCTCCCATGGGGCAATTACGGGCGCTGCAGGCAGAGGTTCCTGCGGGAGGAAGCTGTGGGGCTCAGGGGAAGAAATAAGGGGAAACTGGGCAGGGAGGGGGGGAGAAAAGGCAGTGGCTGCCCCAGACATAAATCAGGGGGAAGCCTGCGCTTGGGCGAGGGACCAGCTGTGAGACCGGCCTGTTGACGACTCCAGCAGTGCTGCACCGGGCTCTGCTCAGCACCCGCTGCGCACGGGCTTGGGCGATACCCGCAGTGGGGGAAACCCTTCTCAGCACCCGCTTCCAGGGCCAGGGCTGCAGTTTGACATCAAATCCTGAGCCGGGACATCCATTAACCCCGTGGGAGCCACGGCTGCCCAAATCTACCTTGCTGTCTGAACACGCAGACCTGGTGCTTGGTGTCCAGCATCCTTGTTTGGGGCAGCAGGAGGAGGAGGAAGACTTTAGCAAGGCTTTCAGATCCTGGCATGAAATGCTGTCACCGGGGAAAATCAGTGTCAGATTCCCACCTGGTTGCCCGGGGCCAGATTTCGTTCACCATCATTTGAATGACTAGAAAAGGCCACTCCAGAGATTCCCCTTACAGCTTTAGGGGTTGCCTGTCCTCCCAGTTCTCCCCATTTTATACCAGTGCATTTTATAACCAATTCTCATTTAAGTCAGCATCCCCAGGGAGACACTCCACACACACCTGCACCCACACGTGCATCCTCGGCCACCTGGGGACCAGAGTGGTGACCCCCAAGTGCACGCATCGGCGTGAATGAGGAGCGATGCCGCCGCCCTCGGGGGGTTTATTGTCTCTCTAAACAGCACACGAGGGGAGCCAGGACCCACCGCTCCCCCAGCACCCGCCTTTGGCAGGCACCCTGCACTCTGGGCAGAGCAGAAATACTCGAGCGTGTGCAGCGCCGACGGGATGAGATGGGGTTTTCAAAAGCTGCGAAGTGACTTAGGAGCACGAGTGCGATTGACGTGAATCCTGCGGTTCTGAAGTCACGAAAGTGCCATTCTTCATTGTTCGGGACCACGATTCTCCTCTCCCCACAACAGCCCGACAATG
Source organism: Aramus guarauna (assembly GCA_013400195.1). Lineage (NCBI taxonomy): Eukaryota > Metazoa > Chordata > Aves > Gruiformes > Aramidae > Aramus > Aramus guarauna. Next base: position 170,764 of record VXBL01009716.1, read on the forward strand.
AGGAGCATGTTCAGGGCTCACATCCTCTGTGCTATTGATAGCACGGCCGAGCTTTTTGGAGCGTGGGTCCCATCTGCCACTTCCACTCCTTTTTAAAAGATCCTAATGACTGTCAGATCCTTTTAGTTCTTAATTAATTTCAGAGTTCAACTGCAAATAGGAAACAAGGCAGCTTTTGCCCTTACGCATATGAATATTACTGTTCCATTTAATGTGGTTACTGGTGGAATGCTGTTATTCATTCCTGCCTGCAATAAAAGCCACATGTTTTTAAAACTTTGCACTTGAAAAAACTTTTAGGAAAGAAATCAAGTATGTTTTGTATGCATGGCATGAGATAAAAACTAGTCATAAATATTCAAAGAACAGTTAGAGCTTTATGCTTGATTTAAACAAGTGAACAGAGAAGTACGACGGTTGAAGTTAAGTGGAGAATGAAAGCCCAACGCTCCTTTAAGAATGTGCTTATGCGGAGAAAAGGAACTATTCATGCAAAGGTTATGGAGCACCTAAGGACATCCCATCTGCTCCAAAAATGCCCAAAGGTGGATAACACAACTGGAAACATTGGGCTTTGTTCAGAGCTATTCAAGTTCATGGGAGTTTCTCTCTCTTTGGGGGTTTTGGAGTAGTTTTAGAGGGGTGCGATGCTTTGTGCCAGGGTCTATGGGCAATGAGGACACTTCTTGCATGGAGACCTCTCCAATGCGTCTGTTCCCCACGTTGGAGGGCAGATGGTTGAAGTGTGGTGAACGTTTCGTGGGGCTCCTGGGACCCCTGGACAGATCTTCCCTGGAGCCTGGCACAGCCAAAACCAGGAGGGAAGGGACTGAGCATCGGGGCCCCAGGCAGTGCCTGTCCCACGGCCGTGCTGCCGGAGCTTGTGGGGGGTGCTGAGCCCTTCAAAACCCAACACGCGACAGGGGGAGAAATAAAAAAAATTCCAAAGGAAAGAAAAAGGGGAAATGTCTGGATGGTGGAAAGAGGAACCGAAAGGCACATGATGACGAGAAAAGTACAACGGGGCAAATGCAGAAAAACACGATATAATTTCTAATGGTGAGGAGAGGCGCTCACAGGAATTGCTTGTCACGGAAGGGCTCCCGGACAGAGCACTGAGGGCTGGGGTGCAGGGAAATCCTGCTGCATGTGCCAAGCAAAGCACTCTTGCAACACGAAAAGGCTGCAGAAAGCTGTTTCTTGCCTCGGAAAATAGCTGTGCATTGGCAAAACTGCCCCACCGCTCGTCCCCATCCCTGGTGGGGTGGGAAAATGGACCTCTGGTCCCCGTACAGTGGCTGAATGTGCAATGGGGTTTCCTAAAGAGCATTTTTCGCTGCTGTTCCCTACAGCCTGGCCCAAAATATTGGGGCGATGCTGGGTATCAAACGGGTGCTCAGTGCTCCTGTGCTACGCTGAGGTTTGCAGGGAGCAGGGAGCCTGCAGGGACCCTTGGGGAAGGCTCTTGCATGCACGCACCAGAACAGTGGTCGGGGTAAGTGCTCGAGCCCTGGTGCGGTGAAGCAAGGCTGAGCCGGGCTCCGGCTGCCGAGCGATCCCTTTGGGGAAGTCAAACGTGAAGAGAGAGAGAAAGTGAAACCTGGGAACCGCTCACGTTCCTGCACGCTCGCCTGCGAAGGGCACCCGGCTGTTTGCAAACCGTAGCCAAAGGTTTAGGTGCTTCAGGGCTGCGAGGTCTGCAAATACCCCTCGGATGTGGGGGCAGAAACGGGTGCTCATCTACCCCCAGGAGGGTGCTGGCATCTGCCTGCAACGGGTGCGGGCGTCAGACAGGGAACTCCAATTTCCATTTTGGTTCAGGTCTGATAGAGCATCTTAGGGTCACAGCTCAGCAAAAGCAGCTTTACAGGCAAGTGCAAACACGCTGTATCTGTTTAACTTCCCTGCCGGACATCAGCATCGCAAAGGCAACCCAGCCCGGTCACCGCGATGGCACCCTGATGATTTGAGAGCCCAGGACACCCCTTTAAGCAGGCAGCACACAGATGTGCTTCCCACGGTGGCCTCGTGCGTTGTTTGCATCTTGCTCCGACTAGGATGACGGGGCCGGGCCATCTCACGCTGCCTGACCACAGCGTAGTGGAGATGCCTTGCGGCAGCTTTACTAAATTTCCAAAGCCCTTCCTGGAATATCCTCTTGCTGGAGGTGGAGAGTTTCCCCCTCAAACCTCAGCCTACGATGTCTCACGGGGAGAGCCACAGCCACACCACAGCGGCCAGCAGTGACACCGGCATGGACATCTCCTCCCCTCCTGCCTCACCCCAATGCTCTCCTCCTCTTCCCCCCCGAGGAGGTTACCCCATTTCTCCTGCCTGGGTTGGGTTGAGCCCTGGTGGAGGCAGAGCTGGTGGGTTGGGAGGTGCTTTATAAATGTGGTGTTTATAAATGTGCCTAATCCGCCAACTTTCATCCACGTGAGGGTTTTCCCCACCTGTCTGCAGGCAGATGAGCTTTGCAGAGCAGTGCCAGCGCAGGGTGGCTGATAGTTGTTCTGCAGCAAGAGAACGGTTTGGAAAAGGCCCCAAAACCGATATTTAAAGGCAGAGATCAGGGACAGGAAGAACGGGACCAACTGCAGCAATGGAGCCCAAGGAAGCTGCAAGGTTTGCACCGAGTGTCATTGCATAGAGCTGGAGAAATGCAAACAGGAGGCTGGCAGCGCGTTTCTCCAGCCCACTGCGATGCTGTTTGGCATGGAGCATGAGCAAAGGGCCGGCAGCACCGTGCCTGCCTGCAGGCAGCTGCCTGCTCAGCCCCACGGGCAGATCCTGCACGTCTGCATTCAGTCATCTCCCCAGGTCTGCCTCGCTTGGGTTGCTCCTCAGGCAGCTTGCCCGTGAAATCACCGACGAACACAGCTCGTTACTTCTACCTTACAGCTCCAGGCAGAAGATAGAGGTGAGGGTCAGGCTGGCTGGCAGCCTTTTTGCAATGCCAGTGGCAGGATTGCACCCCAAACATTTCCCAAACATTTCTGTCAATGCAACACATCGGCCCTTTTCCACAAAAAATAAAGTCCTGGGCAAGGACTAGCTCTTCCCATGCAAGGTGTTTATCATCCCTGTGCAATCAATCCCTGATTTCCACCCTGTCTGCCAGACTTTGTGGCAACCCACAGGAGAAACAGCGAGGATCAACCTCAAACTGCGCTGTCAACGACTCGCCTGCCGCAAAATAATTCTGAGAAAACCGCCCTCTGGTTCCAGTTTCAAATTGTCCTGCAGGCCTGCACCATTTTTTCCAGGTTCATTTGCTTTTTGCCATTATTCACTACTTTCACTTCTATGAATAACTCCAGGCGATGCTATTTCACAGCAGGGCTCTTGGTCGGGTCACTTTGACTAGATGGGCTCCGGGTTGTGTTGCTTCTGCTCCTTCCTTGGATTATTTTTTCTGGTGCAAACATTTTCTTTCCTATTTGCCCTTCCGTAAAGACTCTCATGGATGTGAGTTTGTCTGACATCCCTGACCAATAAGTCTGGTGGTTGTAGAGTAGCTCCAGAAAACAAGTCCCCGAGGGGGTTCAGCTGAGGAATTCACCCAGCACTTACGCATCCCTTTAGGCACAGAACAAACTCCCCAACTTGGAGGAATTAGTCACAGGCTGAAAACGACACAGAAGGTACTTTTCTGGTTTCTGGCTATGAATTCAGACAAATCAAACGCGATGTTATTTAGGAACGGCTGTTAAGTCACTGTTTGCTCCTCATCCATCTCCAGCAGCCTGGAAAGGGAACTGCGCCTGCTCGCCTCCATCAAACCCCCAGCCCCACGCTCATCAGCATGAGCTCATTTTTTAATTTTTTCTTCTTTTGCAGAAGTTTCTTATAAAAGCTCCTATGCAAGCAGGAGGTGCCTGTCTGCCTGGGTCAGCTGGCTGACACCACGAACGGGCTCCTCACCCCAGCCCAGACGGCAGCCCGGGAAGTTGGAGCGGTTCAGCAGCAGGTTGGGGCTGGAGACGAGAGAAATGAAGAACTTGCCCAGACAAAACGGTAGCGGCTTTCGGTCTCTCACGAGCAGCCAGCTCTGCGGGGTGAGAGGGGATCTTATCTGTGAAACGCAACCTCAGCCGTGTCCTGGGGTCTGAGCCGGTCCATGCCTGCCTGATCCTCCAAAACTGGTGGTTTTGGAGAACGTTTGTACGTTTTCTCCTCCAACCGAGTGGCAGGCCCTCGCTGGCACGAAGTGTGGGCTCCGGGAGAAGGGATTGGCAGGGGAAGCAAGATGTCTGGGTTCAATCCGCAGCTCTGCCGCAGCCTTCCCCAAGGCCCCCAGACGTGCTGCGCAGGGGCTCCCTGGCAACTGCTTCTGTCGCCCCATCTCCCACCCCTCAGCCACGGCAAACCCCCCGCACCAGACCCTGCCACGCTGCACGGTCCTGGCACCACGTGTCCATCCCACCTCCGGCAGCAAGGAGCCCCCAGTTTCAACCAGCTCCCCCCTCCAGACGTGACATTAACCCAAGGAAAGCCCCGCGAGCCCCGGCAGGCTCGCATTCGCATTCTTGGCATTGCAAAATACAACGGGGGTGAGCCCATCCTGCTGCCAGCAAACGCTCCCCGCTTCCCTTGATGTCAGTGGGATTCGAGCAGGTTGGATTCCAGCAGGATCAGGGTCTTTTCATCCTCCAGCAGCGAGGGTCAGCTTTGCTCACCCACTGGACAGCGGCAGAGGAACCAGAGAGGTGGTCAGGGATGGGAGGTGGGATGTCTCTGGGGAAAGTTTGGGGAGACAAACTGTGAATTCCCCATCTTGGGAGCAGATCCCAATGCCCCAGCTCTTGTCAGACGTGATTAGGATATTTTGTCTCTTCCGACACAGGGTGGGATGGTCAGACCGACCAACCGGGCAATGGTTTCTGCAGGGCGTTGGGTTGAACCGTGTCTGCTGGCTGTCGAGGTAGAAAGAGGTTTGAAGCGACTAAAAGATACCACCTTCAGGGCTTGACTAATCCACCTCCTACACTAAGAGTGTGTTGAGTTTCCAGGCAGCGCAGGAGGAATCCTGCACTGCCGGTCCTGTTTAACCCCTATTGCGAAGGGCATCCGGCTCCTGGTGGGAGCTGGGATGGAGATGACCTGCTTGTCCCATCACAGACCCAAAGCTTTGACTTTGGGGTCTCAATCCCTCCCACCATCACAGGTACAACTTTTTTTGTGAGTTCCCTTCATCACCATTACCCAACACCATTAGTCTTCCACCCGGCCAGATCCAACCACAGCACGGAGAGCCACATTTCTCAAGGAAAATGTTCCCTCTGGCCGGGGCTACCTGGGCAAAACCAACCCTGGAGGATAGGCACATATTTCTAGTAAATATGAGCAACGTTTTTGCATTTTTATACTATCCTATACTGCTGTTTCAGAGTAAATGAAGATGAACTCTGGCATCCCAGTAGGAATGAGTCCCTGCAAAGGACAGGAGAGAAATGTGTGTTGGTGGTGCCAGCTAGAACAGTTTGGGCTCAGAAGAGTTAATCAAAGCGGGACTGATCACGAACTATCTCATTTAATATATTATCCCATCTGAGGGAGGAAGATGATGGGGAGAACTGCAGAATGAACTCAACTCAGGACTGAGCTGCCCTGGTCCAGCTCCCACCAACACCCTGGTGCACAGCGAGGTCCCACCAGCCCCCTCTCCACCACCAAACGCCTCCGTGATCCCAACTCAAAACTCGGCCCTTCCTGCCGTTCACCAAAAGTCCCCAAAATGACAAGAGAAAGGCGATGGATTTCAGCAGCCCCCGGGCTTGCAAGAGGAGGTCAAGCTCCTTCTTGCAATCGCAGGGCTGTGGTGGGAAAGCAGAGCTGACAGGGAGCAGAAACATATTTTGGGGAAAAAAAAATCAAGTGAAGTGAAGCTCTGTGCCCGGCTCGAGGTGCAAAAGCAAGAGCACAGCACTAACGTGGAGCAAATTCGGGTCTGAAAGGCTTTGCCTTCGGGTGCCCATGAGCTGCAGAGGTAGGGAAGGTTTAAAGCGCGTGCATGGGATCCAGCCCCCGTAGGAACGGGGCCAAGGTGCCGCTGAGTGTCCCACCACCCCGCTCGGGGATGAGGAGTTGGGGCTGGGGCTGCTTCTCCCAGCCTGGCAGTTTGGCTGAGCTTTATGGAAAAAAAAAATTTTTAAAAAAATGGTAGGCTCACTCATTCAGGGAGATTTTTCCAAACTGACCCAGGGCTAATAAAAAAAGGTGTTTAATTACAGGGTTCAAGGTAATTGGGCACAAAAGTGGCCAGTAAAATGCAGTGTGGTGCAAAGGAGCTGCAGAACAAGGGCTTAATTTTGGAGCAGCACATCTGATTTATTCTTTACATTCTCTGGCCGGCACTTTCTCTCTCCTAATGAGGGAAAACAGCACGGCCTTCCCCAAATCCCCACTAAGTTTATTCCCGACTTCAAGTCACTGAAATCACGGCACCGTGCTCTGTCCTTAAATTATCTCCATGCATATGCTTCCAGTTTAAAGGGAAACGTTGCAGCCCATGTCTGGTATTTAATGTCTGCCAGGCTGTGAAGAAACAGCCTCCCCGGCTTTTCTGTGCACCCCATCGATGCGTCGCCCCGCTCCCAGCTCCAGCATCTTCTTCCCACTCACTTGCACCCACCATCACCGAGCCTGGGATACAGGGAGCGATATTCCTTTAAATATTTCACAGAGCGTTTTGAACAGGAATGGCAGTAGGCATTTTTAGCGGCAGTTTTTAGGATTTGTAATTGAGCGTAGCTTCTTCCCCGGGCTTTTGGCTTCTCATTGGGAGAGAAATGGAGCCACAGCTGGGGATATTCCTGTAACAGCCCTGCTAGCGGCAGCGGCCGGACGGGAGGCGTGCGAGGGTTGCGTTACTGGTTAGGAAACACGCCAGTCGCGGGAATAATCCGCGTGCTCGCTCCAGAGATCAGAGAGCAATTGCTCCAGTCGCTCGCTGAGGTTTTCCTCCAAGAAAACTCCCCTTCGTTGCAAAGTGAATGTCAAGACATGAACCTCCCGGCTGCAAGAGAAGCACTATCTCACCAGCACCCACCTGAGGGGACACGGACCCCGTGCTGTCGGCTCCATCCTGGGTGCTGCACCCGGAGCCACGTGGGAAACATTTTGCAAAGCCCCGCCTGAGGTTCGTTAACGTAATGAGGAGCTTTTAATGACCAGCTCACCCTGTCCCGCAATCACGGGCACGGCGAGCTCTCCATCAGCAGGCGGAGAGTTTGTGACACTCTTTGTCTGCGTGTCCCTGTGCCAGACAGAGCCCTGGCCGGGGCCCAGGAGGCGCAGAGGGTGCGAGAAGCCAGGACAGACTTTGGTCCAGAGTTGTGCCGCTCACATCATTCCTACCATTTTGTTTTGATTTTTTTTTTTTTAGAAGCTATTTTAACAAAAACCACGCTGCATTGTGAAATCACAGCCCAATATAGCTGCCATAAACACACACACACACACACAGAGTGGNAAAAAAACAAAAAAACCAAACCAACCCAAAAAAAGCAGCCCTGGAGCCCTAAGTCCCATCATTACCAGGAGAAAAGACCCTTGGAAGGTGCCTCCTCCTGACCAGGTTTCCCGCGGGCGTGTGGCTGCCCTGCACTGCCAGCTCACAGTTACGAGGTCAAACCCCGCCGTGATGTCAAAGGCACCGGTGACACCTCGGCGAGGGTGGTCGGTGCCCTGGGTCCCGGTGAGCGGGCTGGGGGGGGGGCGATGCGTGGCGGGTGCTGGCGGTGATTTGGGGAACCACTAGCACATCCCTCACCACCCGCTGCCCCGAATCGCAGCTGGTGGCACCTTGGGGACCCTCCATGTTGGGGTGACGGGACCCTCCATGTTGGGGTGACGGGACCAGTCAGGGCGGCAGGAGGTCCCTTCCCAGCCGTTACGGGGAGGGCTGCATCTCCCCAAGTGGAAATACAAACCCAGGAGCCTCTTAGCCCTCTGTGCAGGATCCGGCCATCCCAAAGGTCGCTATGGGGCTCTCCTGCATGACAGAGATTGTTGAAAAAAACCCATTTTTTTAGCATCTCCCTTTCCAGCTGAGGCCCTTTTTAAAAAAAAAAATCTCTCCCTTCTCCTCCTATTTTGGTTGTTTTTATATTTTATTTTACAATAGCTTGAATAATATGTTCCTCATGTTCCAAATACGCTCGCTTCTTCCAGTGGGAATGGAAAATCATTGTTTCTTTTTATTTTCCCTTTTCTTTTTCTTTTTAATATGTTTATGTTATGGAAAATACCCCCAGATTGCAGACGCGTCGGCTGTCCCACTTTCTTGAAAAAAAAAAAAAAAAAAAAAAANAAAAAAAAAAAAAAAACCAAACCCAAAAAACCCAACAAAAAAAATTAAAGCATTTTTTAGAAAGGCAAGAGCCAAGGAGGAAGAGGAGGAGGAGGAGGAGGATAATGCTGTGGTCGAAGGCTGTGCCTGGCACCCCGCAGACAGCTCTCGTGGCCAGCTTGGGTGTTGCTTTTATCTGTCAGTGCATCGTGGCATCACGATGGTCCGTACAGCACCTGGTGCTCTGCGGCCGCATCCTGCCCTCTCAGGAGCGGCCGAGGCAGGATGCCGGTGCCCTGCGCGGGAGGTGGGTGCGCTCCGGTCCCCCCTTTCCCACACGCCCTTCTCTGCCGGGGGGTACCCAGGGAGGAGCTGCCCCCCCTCCGGGGATGTTTCTGCGAAGGACCTTGTCATCCCCACCAGCCGGGAAATCCGTTCTGCCGCCAGCACGGCAGCTGCCCCGGCGAGGCCAGGGTGGCAAAGGGAAGTAAAGGGAAGAGGCAGAAATGGGTGAAAATAGCGAGAAATTTTTCCAGGCAAGACAGGGAACAGCGGTAGATGCGGAGGGTGGAGGAGAATTTGTGTTTGCAACCAAAAGGCTGAAGCATCCACACTTTCAGGCAGCACTAGTGCCGGGGATGCTGCCCCGTGCTCCAGCAAATGCCCCTCACCTGCGCGTAACCGAGGGCACCGCACCAGGTTTGCAGCGCGTCTTCGCTCACTTTTCCTTCCCACCCAGCACCACCACCCCAGCGTGTTGCTGTCAGCACCCCCAGCCTCGTGCACCCAAACATCTCTCAGGGCAAGGTTAAGGTTTTTTGGCCAAGAATTGAAGGTAAAGGCTGCTGGGATGTGCGGGATGAGGAGAACGGGATTCAGTCCCATCCTTTGCGTTTGCTCCATCCCCGGCACATCAGGGATGAAGCACTCGAGCCAAGGAAAGTGAAAGTGCCACGGGAAGCCCCGGGGGACAGCTCAGCCCTCTGGATCCTGCATCGCTTGAACGCGTAACGGACATCACCCTGCAGCGACGTTTTCTTCCCACCCCGGAGATACCCAGGAGGAAAATCGGGTGCAAAGGCACCCTGAAGCAGGGGGGGGAGAGGGGCCACGCATCCTCAGGGCAGCACCCCGATGCCACTGGAGACCCGCTGGCAGGTTTTTCAATCTTCTCCCTTCCATTGCTCGATCTCGTTTGGGGAGTATTTACGGTGTGGCCCGTGGCTCGGGCTCGTCGCTTCGGATGGGAAGTCACATTCTTGCTCCTAATGCCGACCATGTGTGGATCTGAGCCTGCAAACATACAGCTCGTTCTTTGTTTCCCAACCCGTACGCGGCCAAAACAGTGGACCGCAAACACTGACGACATAGCGGAGGAGATCAAGTCTAAGAAATCATCATGAATTAAAGTGCTCAGCAAAGGGGAACGCCACTGTCTCTCTACCCCTATTAGATCATAACAAGGTGATGAGAGACAATGGATTTATACTCGTTCCCACACACACACACATAAATATATTTAAAAAAAAAAAAAAAAAAAAAAAAAAAAAAAAAAAAAAAAGACCCCNCAAAAAAAAAAAAAAAAAAAAAAAAAACATGCCCCCAGTCAGCAGGGTGCCCTTGGAAAAGGCAAAGCCACTGACAGTCAATCAGGAGCCGGCGAGCTCCGAGCACACAAGCCTTCCCCGGGAGGGGAGGCTGAACGGAGGCAAAACAGATTTCGTGGCCACGTGGTGCCGCGCACCAGGACCTGGCACGTGGGTGAGCACACGTGTGCAGGGCCGGGGCAGCACCGGGGCTCCCTGCGCCCTCCACCCCCGGGGAGCTGGTGGGGCAGAGGGAGAGGTTGCTCAGGGCTATGAGCGGGCAGGGACCTGGGTGTGCAATGTTCATGGGTGTGCAAGCATCCGTGGGTATTGCAATGCTCCTGGGCGTGCAAGCACCCGTGGGGAGTGCAACGCTCATGGGCGTGCAAGCATCCGTGGGTATTGCAATGCTCCTGGGCGTGCAAGCACCCGTGGGGAGTGCAACGCTCATGGGTGCGCAGACCTCTTTGGGGCACCCCCCCGCTCCCCAGCACGCCGGCTCTGCCTTGCTTCTCTTGCACGCAGACACAGATAACGGCTGCGGACACGCACGGTCCACGTGCTCGTGTCTCCCACCTCCACACCTGATGGCTGCAACCCCCCGGTGCGATGCACTGTTGTCCTGCTGGTGTGGAGCTTAGGTACCCATAAGTAAAAAAAAAAAAAATAAAATAAAATTCAGCATGGGTGCTATAGGGTGAGACAGAACTCCTGCCGTTAAGGAAACACGACGGCGAAGCTCGGTGACACCATTCCACGTGCGTGGTGTTAACTGGTGTCCACTCGCCCAGCCTCCGCCAGAGGCTTTGCCCAGAGCACAGCGTGGCAGGAGGAGGAGAAAGCGACTCAAAATACTGTCAGGGTTACAGTCTGTGGTTAGGAAGAAACACAGAAATCCATTAAAAGGAAGTTTGCCGAGCGGGAATCCTGCGGTGGTTGGTTATGGGAAGGGTGGGAAAAGAAACCTCTGCTTGGGGCGAGCTGGGGCCGTCACCTCCGTCCCGGCGGGCGAGGAAAGCCGCTGGTGACGCGGGGGTGCAGCGAGCAGGAGCACCGTGCCGTGGTACAGCCCCAGCACCGCGGCGGCTTCTCCGCACCCCGGGATGCGCCAGCCCCTTGGCAGCCCGAGACCACAGCCCCCGGCACAGCACCCATGAAACTCTGACTAATCCACGCTCGTGGCAAACTGGGGATAGGCGCGGACTCGGTGACCTTCCAGAGAAGACATGACGGCCGCCCACAGCACCAGGGTAGTGGCATCACCCACTTTCAGAAGCCAAAGGCGACCAGCACCAGCTCTGCCACCGCGGGGTTTCATCCTGCTCCTCCTGAAGCAGGGTCAGGGCCAGGAGCCGCTGCATTTTGGGGATGGGGAGGGTTCCCCATGGCATCGTGGCTCATTTCTTCCCTGACAAGATGGACCATTTTCTCCGTGGGATTTCAGACCCCCCCAGCAATTCTGCCCTGCCCGGGGCCACAACCCTGGGGGCAGAGCAGCGCTGCACCAACCCTCCAAGCCCCCGCGCTCCCTGCTTTAGGCAGAACCCTGCCTGTTCGTTAGGCTAACGAGGCCGTGAAGGGCCAGCAGGGACCCTCAGGTTCCCCACACGCCACCCGCTCCCTATGGCAAAGAGGAGAAGGAGCAGAGAAAGGAGGAAATTTCCCACAACCAACCGGAGGCGAGGACCAGAGAGCCCAGGAGAAGTGGCAAAGCAGGGACCAAGCCCCAAAATGGGTCCCAGTTCCTTCAGAGCAGCCCTGAGCACTGCATCCCGGCCCAACGGGGCTGAGGGTTTGCATTTGTGAAATGAGCAGTAAAATTCACGGATGGCAGGGCTGAGGCTCAGTGCCCTTCGCATCCTGTGCGAGGCCACGAAGCCACCCGGAGAAGACAGCAGGGCCTGGGGCAGCTGCCTACGAGGCCACCAACACGATGGAGAAAGAGGCAAAAAAAAAAAAAAGGGATATAACACTGTTTCGTTTTCACTGGGGAGCATGGACAGAGGGTAGACAGTTTACAAGCTATTCCCGAATGCTTTCAAATTTACAAAAACCAAGGGGAAAAAATGTCACACATCAGCAACCTGAGCTAGGGAGAGGTGGACAAGCCCGGCACGGACACCCCGAGGAGAGGAGCGAGGCCGTGCCACCAGCAAGCCTTCGCAGGGCTCACCCCGGGGGAAAATAACTCCCACCCCTCAGCCGAAAGGTCTGAGAGCATCCCAGCCGCCGGCACCTCGCTCCTCCCTTGGTCGCCCCACGCAGCATCGCGTCCCGTGGCCGTTCCTGCAGGTTTCCACCAAAAACACAGCGGTGGCTGTTGAGAAATCAGCCCCCGTGGCTGAAGCCTCCCCGTCCTGATAGCCATCGGTAACGAAGAACTGACTCACGGACGTGACATTTGTGGTTTGATGACTTAGAGGCAACCGGCTGCCAGCGGGACGGCGGCTCCAGAGGTTCCAGGAGGGCACGGCCGGACCCGGGAGCCAAGCTGCAGGGTGCTCGGATGGAGCAGAAAAAGATGCAATTTTTTTTTTTCTTTTTTTCCCAATTAAAAAAAAAAAAAAA
>VXBL01009716.1:204868-224097 GCA_013400195.1 Aramus guarauna
AAAAACGAGTATTTTCAAGCCCTGGTGCAGATGGGCCATCTAAACAAATGAGGCTGCTCAGATGAGTCCAAATTAGAAGCCAAAAAAAGACAGACCGTGGCTCTAAACAAATAAACAAACTAAAGCAAGAGCTCGTTTGCATCCCTCAGCCCTCAAACAAACCACAGAGGATATTCTTGGCTAAAACACAGCGACAGCATCTAACACCTGGACCAAACCCTGCTGTCAGCCACCCCTTCAAAACCCGCCCCGAAAAACTTGCCGAGGGCCATTTCCACCTCTCCCACCTGGATGCCGCGGCACAGAGGACGCGCTCGTCGCCCTAATTATTATTTGCAGGAGCGAAGCCCCGCCAGCAGCGGTCGGTTTGCACGGTGCCAAGCAGAGCTGCTGCAACCCGGCGCTGCAGTCGGCGGAGCGGGATTTTGCCGCGGCCCCGTAGCAGAGCAGCACCTGAGCATCTTAACAGCGGTTCAGAAATGAGAGCCAGTTTCTAGCCTTGTGGTTGTGGGCAAAGAGTGGAAAAAGGAAGGGAAAAGCCTCAGCCGTGCTAAGGAGAACAGCCTCTGCTTATTTTATTTATTTTATTTTATTTTTCTGGGCGATTTTGGTTTTTTTTTCTTTAAGGCCACCCTGGGTGGCTGAGCACGCAGGGTGGCAACGCTGCGGCCTCAGGAAGAGAAAGTGGGTTTTCTACGGAGCAGGAATAGAGCAAAAGGCAAGAAAACAAACCAACCAACCCCACTGAAACAGAGTACTCGGGATGGGACGGGCTCAGACCGAATCCGGCACTGCCAGCAGGAACGCAGCCCTCCACTCCAAGGAGATTCCCATGGAGAGCTTGGAGCAGAGACGTGGGGGGCCGAGACGGGGTGCAGCTCCAGCCCTCCCTCCGCAGACATCCCTTGTCCCTCCGGGAGCCTTTTCCCGATGGTGAAAACTCTGCTCGGAGCCGGCTCTGCTCCTTCACAGCCCCAAACACGCGCACGGCCGAGCCCCCGTCCCTGGTTTCTCACGGTGGACGTCCCTGCGGACACGACTCACGCCTCGGAGATGCCGTGAAACGGGCTGCAGCCAAACACCGCCCCGGTGAACTCGTCCGCAGAAAGATGTAAAGGATTTCCTGAAAGGATTCAGCCATCAGCATCGGCATCGTCCGCCTTGAAATCAAAGACAATCCAGCGTTACTCGCTGAAGCTCTGAATTTACACTCGTGTTTGGGGGGGGCCAGGAGCACTGCGGTGGGAAACCCCACCTCCTTGAGTAACTTCTAGATGAGGGTTTGGGGGTTTTTTTGGAGGGAGGCATTAAAAAAAAATCATAATTGCATTTAATCACACAATCTACACGCAAGGAAACCAAGTGTCGGGTAGGTGGGCAGCCTTGCCGTGCCAAAATGAGTTGTTGGGTGGAGATGGGTTACAGTGAAAATTCAAATACTTTTGTTCTCACCCGCGCCTATTGTATTTATTTGGAATAAAACATGCTCCGGAAAAAAGAGCATCTCCTTGGCGGAGCAGTCATAAACCATCCCTCGGGGATAACCTTCTGCCAAGGGACTGCCTCGCTCACGGGCTGAGCACAAACCCAATCCCGTGGGATTGGGGCCATTTAGACCCCAGGAAACCCTCATCGGTGTGCGGGCAGGACGNGGCGGCTGTGGGAGCCCCGACCGCGCTTCCCATGTGGCTTCAGAGCCTCGAGCTGCTGCCGGCCGTGGCCAGCGGCTCCGACAGCGAAGCCACAAACAGCCCCGTCTCCCGGCCCCTAATGCCTATCGACCGGGGGCCCCGCGGGGTGCCACCGCGGTTGGGGACATCGATCGCCGTTGCAGCAGAGCGGCAGCCAAGGCCGCGCGGGGCGGTCCGGGGAGCACAGCCCGGGCACCTGCACCACAGCCCGGGCACCAGCACCGCACGGGAAAGCCGTGCGCCATCGCACGTCCTGCCAAAGACCGCGGCGGTGGGTGCCACACCACTTGCCGCCCCCGAGGTGTGAAGGGCAGGGCTCAGCGCACCCACAAATCCAGACTTGAGCCCTCGAGGGGCTCCCGGCCCCGTGCAGGAGCATCCTCAGTTCATCCGGCCGGACCCTGTGCTGGGAAAAGCCCCGGCAGCACTCACCACCACACATCCCATCCGCAGCGGCAAGACTTGGGTCCCCATCCCACGGGGCACCCAGTCCCACCGTGCACCCAGGTCCCACCAGCGGAGCGTGGGGCTTTGTCTCCCTCTAGTGCACATCGCTCCAGAGCAGCTCGGAGATGGGACGCGCTGGTCAGGGCACCCCTGGACACGGCCGGAGCCCCAAGGCCGGGGGCTTGTCCGCCGGCTGACCACTGCACCCACACTGTCTGCACCCCACGGCACCAGCCAGCAGCGCCGCTTCCCCACAGCAAAGCTTGCAGCACTGTAACGGCAGGACCCACGGCGTGTCCGGCTGGTCCTGATGCAGGGGAACGTGTCCGAGCGGAGGCTGCCTTCTTCCTGGGACACAGTTTGGACGTGGGACCCCAAGAAACAGCCGGCCTGAAGCAGCACCCAGAGTTTGTGTCCTACGGTGACGCGACTGGGAGAGTTTGCTCAGGTCCCCACACACCTTCTGTATTGACTTTCCCAGTTTGTCCTGTTAAACAAATACTCTGGCAAGGGTACAGGGTGACTTATTATCCTTGCATTGCAATATCTAATCCACTGATATATCTATTATTCATTTATTTTTCTATTATTCATTTATTCACTGGGAATTTAGAGGCAATCAAAAAGGCACTCTTGGTCATTTTGCTATAAAAGCATTTTTGATCCTGCTCTCTGCCAACGCGAACTTGTCTCTCTCACTTAAAATACATTAATGACCCATTACAGGGATGGGATCTGATGCCCTGCTTGTATACAGGAGCGTCTTCGGAGATTTTGAAATTGATATAAACAATCAGGGGCTTGTTGTTAATGCGCTCATTAAGCAAGGGGTGGGTTGGGATGAGGAACACAATATTTTCCACTCCGAGCTCCCCGAGGGCTTTGCAATTGTGGATGTTAATGCCTAAAACCAAGCGACAAGCCGGGCTCTCCTGCCCTGCTCCAGCAGCCAGGAGGACCCGAACGGTGCCAGGGAGCACCACGGTCCCTTCGGCCACCCCAAATCACCAGGAATCGCTCACCAGGTGGTGGGGGCCATCTCCAGCGTGTTTGGAGGATGAGGTGGTCACCTTGGGGAGTAGGAAAGGTCCAGTCCTGCCTCTGTCCCCACTGCTGTCCCGTCCATCTGCCCAGCTCAGCTTTCAGGTGCACAACTGCAATTTTAACACACGCACACAGGTGCAAGAGACCCTGGCCAGAGAGGTAAAACGTCACTTACCAAAAAAAGTCAAAATTCACAAGGTAACACTAACACTAACGCAGCGCGGCTCTGCATCACGGCGCCAAGTGACGCGTCGTGCTGGAACCCTCCCTGGTTTTACGGGGACCAGCACCCTACGCAGGGATCTCTGACGGGACAGACATTACGGCTTTGCCGGGCGCAGACCGGCACTGGCTCCTCCGTCCTGCAGCCTCGAAGCGTTAGTGAGCGGGGTCAAGGTCCCACTCGCAACGGGGGAACCTGCCTTTGGCACCGGGGAAGCGGTCTGCGGCCACGTGGGAAGGTAGAGGAGCAGCTAATGAAGCACCAGCCGCGATATTATTCTAATAACAGGGTGATCTCCTATAAAACATGATGGGGTATTTATGTCTGTGTATATTATGGCTGAGAATTGCCTTTATTCGCCAGCAAGGAGAGCTGGCAGAGCCCGTCCTGGTCTGCAAGATGCGCGCAGCCCCGGCCATGACTTTCTTCCTCACCTTCAAGGCCCGCGCGGCCCCTCAGGGTCCACATCGTACCCTTCTCCCGGGAGCCAGAGACCCTTTCTGTCAGTCAGGGGTTGGATGCCAAGCGGCACCGCCTGCCACCGTGCTGATGCCCGTCTGCGGAGGGTGCGCATCCTCACCCCCGCTTGGCACCGGGTTTGGAGTTGCAGGGGAAACGTCACCCAAGAAAAGCCAGTGGCAATGGCAGAGCAAAGAAAAGAATTAGGCAAGAGCTATTTCTGCCTCTGTGCCACCTCTCCCATCGCCCTGTCCCCAACCGACAGGAATTTCCGGGATCACTGAGCCAGGCCAAAGGCTGCCTTCAGCCCCGGCAAACTCAGCGCCCACTCGGCACCAGCCCAGCACCCCCCCCCAACACCGCTCCTGGGACGGGCCGGCCGCAGCCGCAGCCCGGGCTGTCCCCAACCCCGTGCCCTGTTTGCCGGAGCGGGGAAAGCACCAGCGCAGTGACGGGGTCCCGGCCGCTCTCACAGCTGCATGACGGCCCTTTGCTTCTGTTTCCCTGTTCCTGGCAGCGCTCACCCCGTGGGGTGGCCTTTCCCCGCTTCTCCCTTTGCTCCCGGCCCGAGACGATGCCGGTCCCCGGCCCCGCAGGTGCCACAACCCAATGGCTTCCCCGCTGCCAGCGACCCCCTTTGCACGGGGGAAGGCTGCTGGCAGGGCACCCTCTGCGAAGGGCTTCATTCTCCCTTGCCTGGGGGAACCAGCCTCGAGCATCACCCAAGGCTGCTCAGCAGGGCCAGGGCACAACGGGGCCACTGTGAACCCAAAATCCACCCTTGACCACCAACGCGACTTCCCTCGGCTCCGCCAGCCGAGCACACAGTGTACAGGGACGCTGTCGCCCACCGCACAGCCGCCTCTTGGGGTTGCGCTTTGAGACCAAGCCAGACGAGGTGGTTTGCCGACATCCTACTTCTTCTTTAGCGTCTCGGCTCTTCTCCCACTTCCACAAGCAGCATCCTCTCTGCTGGTGGGGGGGGGCAGGCTTGGCAAGCACCTCAACCCGCCGTCTGGTCCATCTTCCAGGAGAGCAGGTCACCTCTGAGCATCCCCCGGGTCAGGGAGGAGCCCCCCACCCAGGAGGAAAAATGAAAGCAAGGAACAGGCTGGAAACGAAGGCTTGACCCAAGCCCTGACATCAGCTGGAGATTTTCCATCGCTTCCAAAGGTCACCGGATCAGGTGTCCCCACGCGACTGCCATCGCCTGGTCACAGGGATTGGTGGTACAGTGCCAGCGGCAGAGCCGAGAGCGGCTGAGAGCACCGTGCCGGCGGGTGGACCAGGTTGCACGCCTTCCCCCAGGCCCGCGGGCTTTTGAGATGAAAAGGAGCAATAAAATCCCAACGAGAGAAGCAGCGGCCGGGTGACAGCCGGGAAGCGAGCGGCTCCCTCTCATCCCGGCTGTTAAACAGTTGTGGAGCTCCCGCAAAGGGCAAGTCCTTCACGGCACGAAGGGCCCGATATGGATCGGGGACGAGTCCCAGGGCAGGTGAGACTCAACACCCAACATCTTTTCTTCACTCTGTCCTCCAAAAACCCATTTATCATCTGAGGAGGAGGAGGGCACAAAGGCTACCACGGTGAACGGTGGGCACAAAGCCTCTGGGCCACAGTCAAGGCCAGGCAGAAGATGTTAATTATTACATCAGTGAAGCACATTTAAAACAAAACCAATGAAAAAACCCAAAAAACCCTCAACTGAAAATGAAAACAACCCCAAACCTCCACCAAATGGCACCAGCATTATGGAAAAAATAAAGTTATTACTGGCTGCAAACGTTCAGGCTCCTGAGCAAGGTCTTTCATAGGTAATTTCTGTTGTAATTAACATCTCTGGGGTTAATGGATCCGAGTTTCAGGGGATAAAGAGCCGCATTGTTAACAGCCCGCGCTCCTGGCTGCGTCCATCCAGGCTGGGGCTGGACCGGCCGAGAAATCTCCGCTTTCATCTGCCATTAGCGTCAACCCAGCTGTTATACCCAGGAAATTAAAACTATTCACTGCAGTAAAGTTTTAACGTCCGCGGTTTTATTTGACGCCCCGTGACTTATGGGCTGGACTGGATCCCCCTGCTCTGATCTCTTGGATTTATGAGTTTAAAAAAGGCACCAAGCGACAGCCCCCCGGCACCCAGCCACCGGGCAGGGAGCGACGCACGGCCCCGAGGTGCCCGTTTCCCTCCGCTGGCTCCTGGCTCGACAAACACGGGGCTGGAGGCAGTTCGGTTTGCAGCTCAGCACCTCCGTGCTGCCTCTGTCCTCAGGAAACCTCCCCACTGCCGGCTGCGTGGTGGCCCGAGCGATGCTCGGGCTGGGGTCATTTTTTACATCCATCAGTGCTGCCGCGCAGGGCAGCCGGAGCAGAGCAGAGCATCGCAGGGACGCCCGGGAGAAGGGATGGGGATGGCCAGGGAGAAGGGACGGGTCCTCCAGCTCCAGCCGACACTGGAGGTGTGGACAGCATGCTGCAGGAGAGGAAAACCCCGTGTGTGGCTCATCCTTGTCTCAAACAGTCCCACGTGTTTTACAGCCTCCCGGCCACGGGTACCTCCCTGCAAATTTTCGTGCTGGTGCATCCATCAGCAATTGGTACGTTTGGGAATAGGGAGAGGAGACAGGACCCCGAACCAGCCTCCACCAACCAGAGTTTTCACCGCGGGCAAAGGCAGCAAATCGATAACTGCATCCGAAACCTTAGGGAGACTTACGGTCGGTACCCAACCTCCCCCCCAGGGACACGGAGCTCTGAGCTCTCGGAGGGGAACACACGGCTCAGGAGATACGAAGCGGCTGCTCGGTGTCCCCGGCCGTGCCGGGAGAGCGGCTGCAGCAGGAGGCTCTCGCTGGAGCTACTGCAGTAGCATCCTGGATTTCAGCAGGCAAAGAAACGCTTAACGGATGGATTTTGCATCCATCCTTGTGGCTCCTAGAATATCTTCATAAGCCACAATGTGCCCTTAATCCCACAACAAAATCAAGTCAAAGAGCAATTAATATTCTGATACCTGTGGCTAGCTGAAGTGATATAGAGCTGAAGATTTCTTTTTCCATTTCACTCCAACTGTGGTTTTGTTTTTTTCCAGCCATTCTCTGGTCAGTGGTTTTAGGGGCACCAAGGTTCACTTTTGTGGGTAACCTCCACTGTTAGCTGTTGATTTAATTAACTCAAGCTCCTCTGCCTTCTTGACCATACCAACCCCAGCAGGGCTGGATTTCAAACACCAGCCCTGAGTATTTCTCGGGGCTTAAAAAAAAAACAACAAACCAACAAACCCTGAGAAATTAAACACCCCCTCCCCCCCCGACTCTGAACAACTGGGCTCTGCAGTTCCAGGGTAGCAATATCGGTTGCTTAGTCCTAAACCCAATTAGCAACAAGCGTTTGCGTCTTGTTTAGCCTAAACTTGAACTGGGTATTAATGAACGTGTTCAATGGCAAAAGTCACGGCACGACCACGGGGATGCTCGCAGCATCTCCCAGAGGCAGCACGGAAGGGCAGCTCCTGCTGCTCTGCAGACACCTCCGATTGCACCCCATAAAAAAAGGGGCAATAAGAGTTTCTGGGCAGGTCAGGCAGAGATACAACCCCCGGAGCACAGGGAAGGGACCCGCGTTGTCCCAGCACAGCCCCACAACTGCTGGCCCCGTGGGCAGCACCTGCAGGTCCAAGTCCAGGTGGGGTTTGGAGCAGCAGAAGCCTCTGAATCCTCTGGATTAAGGAGCAAGGGAGAAACAACTGTTACCTACAACAGCATTTATCAACAAAGTCACCAATCTGGACCCCACTGAGAAACACAGGCCTCCAAGAAACCCCCCGCGAGACCCGAGGACATCCTCCATCCCCTGCTGAACCTCCCTGACCTTCGCCGGCAGCCGAAGCCCCGGCCGAGCGATCAGCCCAGGCAGGTGCTGCCTTGTTTTTAGCAACCTCGTTGAAATTTAAATTGATTTGTTATTTATCCAACTGACAACAAAGAGAGAAAAAAAAATCCTAACTCTGTGCGCTGGGGAGATTGGATTCCTGTATCACTGTCAGCTGCATTAACTTACTTCCTGGACCTAAATTCAATTAGGGCAGCATTCCCTAGCATTAATAAATCAATACCAATGCCATTTTGATATATTTTGAATGTCTTTCATTATATATTTCAGGGCAGGGATTAGTGCTGAATTCGAAGTTAATGGGACGTGACAAGGCAAATCAGGTTGGGGAGGTAAAGCCTTCGAGCCGTTAGCTGTAATTGCTTTCCGTTGCAAAAGATTGCAGCGGCGAAACAAAGAGCTGCTGAACTTTTGTCGGGAGTAATCCCAGCCAGGGACTGTCTGTCTTTGCAAGGGGGAAGAAGAGTTAAACACCAGCAGAAAGTCTCCAGCAGGGTTTGGGTCCGTATTGCGATAGGGGTACGGCACCGTGTCCCTCCTGCAGCACCTTTTGGGATGGATTTGCACCTCATGTCTCTCCCCAGGGCTGCCAAGGGCTCCAGCTGCAGCATCCCCAGCTACCTGCACCCTTCGCTGGGTTTGAAATTAAAGGGCTGTGGGCAAATTGAACTGGTTTTGAGGCTCAGTTACAAAGGGCAAGACATCGGTGCTGTGCTAGGGAATTTGTCCCCCAGCCCCTCCGAAGCGTCTTTTGAAAATCAAGGTGAGAATCCAGCAGCCCGGGCACAAGCCCAACCGTCGGGTCTGTACGTGCAGCCCAGCCCGCTCGTCTCAGCCCGGGCATTTTTCACAGCAACAGGGTGGTCAAAATGCAAATAATTTCTACTGCAAAGACTCATTGCAAAGCAAAAGGGAGTTTGCAGAGGCGATGGAAAAGCCTTTACCTGGGGCAAGGAGAGTTTGTGGGCATCAGGAAGAGCACGAGCAACAGGTAAGCGGAGCGGTGCTGCTGTAGCCATAGTAGAGCATCCTTAAGGCTAGATATAGAAGGCAAAAATCCGGATCCTGAGCTGGGATCAACCTCACCGTCTCCCAGAGACAACCCAGCCCCGGTTTTGGCTGCTCTGGGCAGTAATCCCTCGATAGATGCTGCAGCAAAGGTAAATCTCCACATCTCCTGCTCGCTGCCTCTCAAATTGATTAGGACAGTCCTGATTGCAGATTAAGTGACCGGCTATCAGTGACTTGAATCCTGTCCATCAATCACTCAGTTTGGTCCCTTGCAAAACATTAGTGAAGTAATTTCTCAGAGCGACTCTTTCAGACAATAAACCAGGCACCTTGCAAAACGGAGTGTGCGACTGTTAAAGGTCTTAAAAGCATTTGCCAATTATGAATGGCCTGAAGGGAGCCATTCTTGCTGCATCTGGGGATGAATAAAGATGGAAAATAATAGTATATCAATGGTATTGCAACTTTGCCATATTAATCTTTTAAGAATTAAAGTTGCTCGGCCCTTCAAAACAGGAATGGTACAAGATACGTCTGGATTTTGGTGCATTAAAAGTGGAAAAATGTACAGTCTGAGACTTGTTCTGACCCGTCCCCACGGAGTTTGTTGTGGTTGTGCCCCCGAAAAGCTGATGTAGGCTGTACAGGGACAGAGGCACACGGGGAAGGTCCCTGACTCCTCCACCAAAAACCTTCCTCCTCTACCAAAAACCTTCCTAAACTCAAACTTCAAAGCCTCAGAAAAGCCCAGGGTTTCCTTTGCCAAGCAAGCAAGCCCCCAAGTCGCGTTATCCTGTCCATAAAATCAAAATATGCTATTAAGAGCAATTAAGAGTCAGGATTGCCCTTTGAAACCAGGTGTTTTCACTTTCAGGGGCACCAGAAGCTGCAAGAATAGGGGATTTATATAGATTTTCCATAGTTGACTTGGAAAAAATAAATAACTGGAAGGAGCCCACTAAAGCGTAGCCCCGAGAAGGCAGGTACAGTCGCATCCTTTTGCAATTCATTAGAACCTTCCTCCTCCGGAGGCAGGTGCTGATCTCAGCCGCGGGTCGGGCAAGGGAAGGAGGTATAAAAAAAAATAAAAATGCTGCATTGTTGATTAAAACCATTTAGCCCCGACAAAAATCAAGTAGCTCTTTTTCCAAACGGACTCCAAAGCCTCATAAAAAGGCACCAAAAGCGGAACGACCTTATAAACCTCATCCCCAAGCGCCTTTGGGGGCAGTTCAGCTTGGACCGCAGCATCCAACGAGGTACCCAAAAGGGCTTTGCCCCCAAAAGACAGTGACTGCCGCCCTCCAGATGATGCAAAAAGCCAAATCGGACTTAACCCCAGCCAGGGGATCCAGGTCTGGAGGCAGGATCTGGCCCTCCCAGCCAGCGCGGTTTCCCAAATGCCTCTGTCGAGGCCGGTGGGGGTCTGGCTTGGGGAAAAGCGGAACAGAGACGCTTTGGCCACATCCGCGACTTGCCGAATTAAACAGGGCAGTTTCTGCCCACTTCTGAGTGACTATAACGCGGGTTTATAGCTCCTGGAGGGTGTGGAAAGTAGGCTATCACCGGCTTTTATTTAACTGAAAAAACCAAAATAGATGTTCAATTAACACAAGCATCAGTGAGGATTTTTCCACCTCGGTCACAGGCAGCACACCCTCCCGGACAGGCTCCTCTCATCGATTTGATGGTAGTAGCTAAATCTGGACAAAATACACCCAAAATAAGAGCCAGGCGTTTCTCACGTTGCATCCCGGGCTCCCCAGAAGGGAAGGCGAGCGGGTGGGTGACGTGCCAGCCTCGGCCACCCCTGCCTGTCCTGACACGCCTGACGGTGCCCGCGTGTCGATGGGTTTTCTTCGCCTGTCCGCCGTCTCCCTAAAGCACTTCCCTCCACGTGCAGCCGCTCCCACGGTTTTGGCCGTCCCCTCCTTGTGACGGGCAGCTGAACCCCCTCCTGCACAAGGCAACAGCCAAATCCCAGCCAGCAGCTCCGGGCAGTCGCCCCTCAACACACAAAAGGGATTTTCATTTCCCCTCAGCCTTCAACTTTTTATTTTTCAGGCTCGAAACCTTTCCCAGCCACAAAACCAGCAGCCCCTCATGGCTCGGCAGCCGGCGCTGCCTCTCTCCGCGCAGCCCCGTCCCGGGGGTTACCTGCCTCCCCCACGTTCGTGCCAGGTGAGACACCGAAAGCAACCACCATCTGGGCTGGTTTCCTCCGACTTCCTCGTCTCACCCGAGCGCTTAACCCACTCCAGGGAGAAGAAGAAGAAGAATCAAGAATGGCTTTGCCCAGATGCATTGCACAACCTTTAAAAAAGCAGAAGCCTTAATTGCGAAGAAACCTGCTTCGGGCAGCCCAGACGAGCCCCAAACCTCTCTGCCCACAACCTTGAGCAATAATTTATCCCAGCCATGATGGGGGATCTTCTCTCCCCACACTGCAGAGAGCCGAGCGCTGCCCAGCCCCCAGGAAGGCTCGAGGTTTGGTCGTGCATCCAGCTGCCATGGTCTTATTAAAGGGGTCTTCATCCTGCAAACAGGGCACGATGCTGCTGGCTCACTCCTGGCCCAGGGGGACGAAGGAGGAGATGCAGCGGAAGAGTTGGGAAGCTGGAAGACCCCACATCTGTCTAAGGGATGTTTGATTTTTTTCCTATTTTTAATTAATTACAGATGTAAAGCAAACTGCAAAGAGAGCCAGTGGCTGCAGAGACCCAGAGCTGGTACAAATCCCACACACAAATGTGAAAATCAGACAAGGTGTTCGATGACCCAAGGGGGGAGGGAATTAAAAAAAAGAAAAAAAAAAAAAAAAAAAAAAAAAATTTCAAAAATTCCAAAAAAANAAAAAGAAAATATTTCAAACATTCCAGAAATAACACAGGCAGTTCCTGAATTACCACCGCGTTAATGGAGACTGCTCCGCTGGCAAGCCACCGAAATCTGCCGTAATCCCACAAAAATCAATGCAACGATAGCGCTGCCAGCCTGCCAGAACGTCGGCATCTTCTCGGACTCCTGAGCGGCGTTCCTTCGCGGACGCTCAGATACAGCAGCGACGGGGGCTGCGTTACGAGCGCAGACTCACCTCTCAGCCCAGCCCTATCCATCACCCCCGGCTGATGCTCAAAATCACGCTAAGAGCCTTCCTGCATCAAGAACCATCAGATCCAGGACGGAACGCAGCAGGAAAATAAATAAATAAATAAAAAAAATCATACAACCTGCAATCCGACCACTGCCTCTCCTTTTCTACCCCAAACAAAGCTCTTATTTCCCTCCCTGGAGAAATTTTTGAGCCTCCCTTTCAGCAGGGTTAGAGCCCGTCAGAACGACGGCAGGACTCATTTCACAGACAAGCCCATCTCCCCCTACTTCTTGCCTTTACTTCAGACGTGACCTTTTGATTTCTCGGGTAGAGTGTAAATTACATGTCGCCAGCATAAAATATTAAATCCAATTTATATTTAATTATTGATGTTATTATGTATTCCATAGTAATGGCAGCAGGAAAAAAAAAATAATAATCCACCCCACCATTAAATAGCTCGGTTGCATTAGCAGCTTCTTGAGGTTAGATATCTTCCTCCGTTCCTTCTTAACGGTAAGATTGATGGCTATGGGGAAGTTTGTAAATAGTCTTCCAGAAATATTTTATCTGATTATTGTACCTATAAAAGGGAGCGGGGAGGGGGAGAAAGGGCCTTTTTGAACCGCTACTAATTATTTGTTCAGCTAAAGGGCAAACAGCTCGGGGAGCTGCGTGCGTCTGATGCTCTCCAGCAGCCCCACTGGAGGTCGGCAGCTCCAACGGCCCCCGTAGGCAGCGACGGGGCTGTGGAAACCAGCCTGGGTTTAAGAAAAAAAAAAAAGACGGTGGAGAACCACAGTGGTTTTTTTTCCAGCTGAGATTTAACCAGTATGTTAAACTTGAGTTTGACGTTTTTAGTAAAATATTAATCAATTCTATTTCGACTTGATTAAGCTAATTTTCTCACCATCTATATTTAATGCCAAAGCCACCCGAGGTGCGCAGGGCTTCGTTGCGTTGGTTTTGCTCCTGCGGTCCTTACGCGGGACAAAAGGGATTTACGGACATCCAGCACGGACCAGGCTGCCACTGGGGAAAAGCTCATCCCACCACCCAAAAATGCCGCAAGGCTGAACCACCCAAACCACCTTCACCCCCCACCACGGCAGCTTCACGTTCACCGTAACACAACAATAATTCAATTTATTTCTGCAGCGCCCACGCCCCCACCAGCATCCTCAGCTCCCCGCTCAGCACAATAAAAACATTATCCCCCTCACTTAAAATTCAAATCAATAGACCAAATGGAGAGAATCTGACTAAGAAAAGTAAAGAGCAATAATTCATCCGGGGGCTGACAGCAGGCCACTAAGTACTCGAGTGTCATGGTGCTGGGTGACAACCTTTGGGACCGGCCGAGCTCGGAAGCGAGGGGGAAAAGTTTTTCCAGCCCAAGTACATCACAGAGCTGCTCCCGTAAAAGAGCCTTGTTCAAACGAATAAGCGGGTTCCTCGATATCGCCCCACCTCCTCGTCCGGAGGTTTCATAGGATCATAGGATATCCTGCGTTGGAAGGGACTCATGAGGATCATCGAGTCCAACTCCTGGCTCCACACAGGACCAGCCGAATCAGAGCGTATGACTGAGAGCGTCATCCAGACGCTTCCTGAACTCAGTCAAGCTCGGTGCTGTGACCGCTTCCCTGGGGAGCCTGTTCCAGTGCCCGACCACCCTCTCGGTGAAGAACCTTTTCCTGACATCCAACCTAAACCTCCCCTGTAGCAGCTTCATGCTGTTCCTTGGGGTTCTGTCCCTGTCACCAGAGGGAGGAGATCAGCGCCTGCCCCCTCGCTCCCCCTCGTCAGGAAGCTGGAGGCCGCGATGAGGTCTCCCCTCAGTCTCCTCTTCTCTAGGCTGAACAAACCAGGGGACTTCAGCCTCTCTTCATACGTCTTCCCCTCTAGACCCTTCACCATCTTTGTTGCCCTCCTTTGGACACTCTCCGATAGTTTTATGTCCTTTTTGTACTGTGGCACCCAAAACTGCACGCAGTACTCGAGGTGAGGCCGCACCAGCGCGGTGCGGAGTGGGACAATCCCTTCCCTAGACCGGCAATGCCGTGCTGGATGCACCCCAGGGTACGGTTGGCCTTCTGGCAGCCTGGGCACGCTGTTGACTCATGTTCAACTTGCTGTGGACCACGACCCCCAAGTCCCTTCCAGCATGGCCGGTCTCCAGCGTCTCATCGCTGTAGGTAGAGCCAGGGCTGCCCCTTCCCCGGTGCAGAATCCGGCACTCGCCCTTGTTAAACCTCACGCGGTTGGTGATTGCCCGGTTCTCCCATCTGTCCAGATCTCTCTGCAAGGCCTCTCCACCCTCAAGAGAGAGGAGGTTGGCAGAGCCCAGGGAGCAGCTCGGTGCAGCCCCGCACGCCGGCTCCGGGTGATGGATGCTCCAGCGGGAGCTGCTGGGCTGAACCTGCACGTTCAGTGACGTCCAAACGCTCTGCAAGTTTCTCTCTGTTTCCTGAGCTATCATCTTAAAAGTCAAAACCATCGAGTGTGTTATGTCAGCGTTTCAAAACGCTCCCAGCTTTTGATGGGAAAGACTCTTTTTTTTCTCTTTTTTTTCTTTTATTTTGGGGGGGTAGAAATTTTACCATTTAGCTGCCAGCCAGCCCTTGCTTTTCCCAGGACCCCAGCACACAGGGCCCCGGAGCATATCGTGAGATATTTCAGCATCACGACAGCTCCGAGGAGCAGCAGCAGCTTTTCAAGACTCACGTTTGCCAAAGCANCTGAAAAGCTTTACAGGTATTTCCAGGGAGCCAAGTACAAGGTCAGCTGCTGGCCGCCCCAGCCCAGCACCGTGCAGAGACCCCCTCAAGCTGCTGGGCCAGAGACCGCAGGGGACAACCTGGTTCCTCCTCTGGTCCCCAGCACCAGCCCCGGGCTGCCCAAATTTTACCATTTAGCTGCCAGCCAGCCCTTGCTTTTCCCAGGACCCCAGCACACAGGGCCCCGGAGCATATCGTGAGATATTTCAGCATCACGACAGCTCCGAGGAGCAGCAGCAGCTTTTCAAGACTCACGTTTGCCAAAGCAGCTCCCCGGAGTTTGCAGCACGGGAGCAGCTGAAAGCCCCTCTGCCGGCTCTCCGGGGAGATGCTGACGTGCGGCACAGGCACGATCCCCAGCAGCCATCGCATCGCATCGCCTCCCCTCGCTACCACCGACGGCGGCTGGTTAATCCCTAACTGCCTCCAGCCCGTCCCGCTGGAGCTGCCTTACAGGTGCCAGGCGAGTGACCCTGCCTCCTGTCACCCCCCCCACACCCCCCGAATTGCGCCAGCTCCAAACTGCGGGTCTGGGCTTCGTTTCTGAATCCACAGGACCCCAAAGGGGTTTAACCAGGGGCGGGACTGCAGCACAGCACTGACTCTGCACCCGTCCTACCTTGCCATGATGTGTCAGAAAGGAAAATTTGTCCCAAAGGGACCAAGGGGCTGAAGCCGCCTCGTGCAAACCCAGGGGCTGTGCTGGCTCCAGAGCGCAGGGGCATCTGCCTGTGCCGGGCAGCTCCCCGAGGGCTACCGGGTCCCAGCACCACGGTGGGGCTGGAATCGAGGGAGGAAAAAAAGAATATTGGGTCTTTTCATTTATTTAAATGCTCAGGTCTCAGCTTTTCCCAGGTTTTCATCAGGACGGAGCAGCTGGGGATTTCAATGCCGCGGATGCCTGCGTGTTGAAGCACCCACCCAGATGCTCCTGGCGACAGCCCCTTCCCTTTCAGCAGCTCCTCGTTTCAAATATAAATTATCCCCATCTCCCGGGGAGCTCGGCAAAGCCGCCCATCTGGGGATGCAGCTCCGCCTGCCCCGGGCCGGGCTGCCAGCGCTGGTGATCGATAAACGCGTCCGGCCGCGGGAAGGCGAGCGATGGAGCATCCTCCTCCCACCCCGCCGGCAGGCTCTGCCCGGCTGCTTGCACAGCGCAGCCTGGATCCAGCCCCTCCGCGCTTCTCATCTCAAGTGTCCACCCACAGCTCTTTGATATTTTTTTATTTTTTTTTCCTTTTTCTCTTTTCCTTTTACTTATTTTTTCCCCCTCAGGGCCCAGCACCGGGACAGGCGAACCCTCCGCTACCCCATCGCCCAGCCCTCCTTTGGTACCTCCACGGCCAAAACCCTCCCGTCCCGCTCGGCCAAGCGGTTAGTTATGTTATTAATTAAAGCAAGCTGTCATGCCCGAGAGATTTATTGTCTTTGCCGTATCTTTAGCAGTAAAAGCCACTCAGAGAGCTCAGAAGACCATGTCAGATCCAATCAGCTGCTGAACAGGCTTTTTTTGTTCCTGGCCCCCCTTGATTTTGACCGATCGCTCTCTGCCATCCCCAGGAAGGAAGCAAATGCTGTGCTACACCCGCGCCGCTCCCAGCGCCACCTCTGCGCCCTCAGCACCGCCGTGCCACCCCTGCACCGGCCCGGGCCCCCATCGGTCTTAATTACCACCCCCCTGCTCACAAGCCCGGGCTTTTTATCCCACTCAGTTACCCCCTGTGATGCCCAAATCAGTTCCAGTCGCACCCTCTGCCCGGACCTCCGATCAGGCACCAGCGATTCCCTAATCCTGTTTGCCCACGTCCTAATCTCTACATTTACTTTAATGGGCATTTATATATACGAATTATAGCCCAGGCCATGATGTTTCTCAGAAATACTCAGAGAGCACCCAGCAAGCATCACACACGGGTGTCAGGGACCGGCACAACCCCACCTCGGGGACCCGGAGGGATTTCTACACCTACAAATATACAGCCTGGATTAGCTTTTAATTTCCTTTTTTTTTTTTTTCCCCCTTCTGAAGACCCAAATCTAAGCTGCAACAGTACATTTAACAGGCACGCACAGACAAATCCCTGCTCGCCTGTTGTCCTGGGTCAGCGAGCCGCCTGCGGGGATGCGCAGGGACCCCCACCGCCGACGGCACCGCGGAGCAGCGGGCGCAGTGACCAGCGATGGCAGAGCCGCCGTGCCAAGCTGATGCCTCCTGCCAAGACGCTGCTTGTAAACAAGAGAAAAAACTGCCCCGGGGCAGACGGGGGGGGACTCGGCGTCCCTCGTCCCCTGCACGGATCCTGCCAGGAGCTCCGCTTTACGCGACCGTCAAGGAAGGGATCGAGCCGCCCAGTGCGGACGGAGCAGCCAGGGAAACGCCGCAGCTCAGAGGGAAGGAAAAAGCAAAAGACAACCCGGCCCTGGGTCGGGTTTTGGAGGGAGGAGGGCTGGCAAAGGGAGAGGGATGGGGAGGCTCTAACGAGCAGAGCTAACCGCTCAGAGGGGACTCGTCCATCACGCTCGGGCTCAACTCAGCCCCGCTGCAAGGGGTGAGCGCAGTCCGCATCCCGCTCGCTCCGTACAAACCCATCTGGGCTCCGGAGGCTTCCCGGGATGAAGACGTTTCCCCCTTTCCCGCCTCCTCGGCTAATTTTACTCCGTCTGGCCGGAGCTCGCAGCCCCTGGTTCTCGTTACGCCCCCCGCCGCGCACCAGCGCAGGCACGCAGCATTTTTGTAAAGTTACAGGGTAGCAGAAATATCCTTGTTTTGTTTTTCCTTTGGCCACTCTGTCCTGCTTCCAAAGTTGGGAAAAAATTACGATGTAGCAAGAGGGGAGGGGGGTGGTGGTGCAGAAAACAAACCAAAAACCACCCAACCAGGCAAACTCAACCAACACAGATTAGGCAAATGCATAAATAACCTCTGTTCTTTGGGGGTTGCTTGTGCTCCAGAGCGGAAGAAGGGGAAGACAGAAGGAGGGAAGAAATTCAAAGTCTAAAAAAATTGGAGTTTGTTTATTAAAAAAAAAAACAACCAAACAACAAAAAATAACCCAACCAGAAATCCGTACACGCGGTGACGCCAGCCCATCGTGCTCCATCCCTGTGGAGATGCTCCGTTGGCTGCGGCTCCCCATCAGCAGCCCCAGCCCAGTGGCCTGCTTGGGGGGCAAAAAAAAAAAATAATAATCCACATTTCCTTCTCCTTGCCGTTCCTGGCAAATCCACCCTGGCACCCGCTTGGACGGGGCACGAGAGCACGTCCCCACCTCGTGCCACCATGCTGAGCCCTGGACGGGACGACGCGAGGGAGGGAGACGAGGACGAGCTGAGGGTGATGAAGGGAGACATGTAAAACATCAGCGAGAGGGAGAGCGGTGAGGCCAAAGAAAAGGGAAGGCACTGGCAGGGGAAGGAGGGGGTCCGGCCCCAAAAAGAGGGCAAATAGCGCTGGCCAGAATGGCTAAATGTGTGCTTGGAGCTGTACGCGGTGCAGGGGGTGAGCTGGCGGCGGCAGGGAGCAGGACCAGGAGCGGTTACCGGCCCCCAATAAGAGGGGGGGCTCTGGGAGCCACTGCGGCCAGGGCAGCCCAAATTTCTGCACGTAGCACGTCCGAAAGCCACGGCCCCAAGGGCCGAGCGGGAACCTGCAACTGGGAACCTGCAGCCGAGGGAACCGTGGGCAGCGCTGGAGCCCTCGAGGTTTTCATCGCAGCCCTTCCCCAAAGGGAAAGCCACAAGGAACAGAAGGTATAAAGCACAAAACACCATGTTTTCCCCCAAAATACAAGAGCTGAAGCCATCACGCCCCTGGCCGCGGCGCGGACGGGTGCAAGGTGGGCGCCGGGAGGAAATCGTCCCAGCGGCGGGTGAGGAAGCTGCGGGGCCGGGTCTGGATCCGGCACACAGTCCTGGTTAACACATGTCGCAAAACTGAAAGCCAAATGGAGAAGGAAACAGAAGGTGACAGTAGAGATACCGTGACTAAAGGGATCTTCCAGGGCCGGTTAGAGGAACTGGCTTTGCCTTGAGGTGGTCGGGGATGTGCTCGAGAGGGACGCGCGGCCCCGCAGATACCATCGAAATGCCACCCAGGTGGTTACGAGAATGACAGATAAAGGCGGCCGAGCAGGAACAGATTTGCAGAAGTGACACCCTCCGGGGCTCAGCACCAGTTTTTGGCCAGGCATAGTGGTTTCTCTGTTTATTCTCCCAGCAAACAGCTACCCCCCACCCCAGCTCCCGTGCAGCCGGAGCAGCCTTCCCAAATCCAGCCCTGCACCAGCACCCTCTGAGGGTTTCCTAACCCCAGCCAAGGTTTCGGGGCAGGCAGAGCATTGGTGCAGGGGTGGAGGGCATCAGCATGCCTCTAAGGTCTCCCATTGCCAAAAAAAAATTAAAAAAAATTAAAAAATCACCTTTTGGTCTTGCAGTTAAATGCCTTTTTACCACACTTGAATACCCAAATATTATTGCATCAGTGCACTTTTTGCTTTGGTGTATTTATCACCTTGCACAAAGGAGGAGACAACGGCTCAAGGGGCTCCCAAAACAGGGAAAGCATTCCCCCCCCCCCCCACAAAAAAAAACAA
>VXBL01009716.1:224109-267789 GCA_013400195.1 Aramus guarauna
CCCCCCCCCCCCAGCAAATACAAGCATCACGGAGCCCTCCCAGCACCCATGGGTGTCCCCAGGAGAAGGATGCTCTGAACAGCTCTCGCAGGAGCATCTCCCATGGGATGACCGCAGAGGATGGAGACAGACCCCAGCTCGGGGGGACTTACAGCACCGGAGGGGTGCAGAGCTGAGCTTGCACTTCCCCACGGACCGAACATCCCGGTGCACGAACATCGGCTCCCAGGTTTGATCCTCCACAAGAGCCGAGCAACCTCAGCTTGCTCGCAGACCCTCTCTGCTCCTTTCACCAAAGTTTCACCATATTAAGCAGCTGAACTGCATCATCCAAGGAGTGTCAAATTGGTTTTAAATGGTTCTAATTATAACCAGGAAGTTTTAAAGTGTGTGGGTGGAAAGGAATGCAGCAGATTAATTTAACAGCAGTTACCACGGCACAATAGTCCTTCAATTAAGAGTTCTTTCTGGCTGGGTGTTTTTTGTTTTTTTTTTCTTCTTTTCCCTGTTAATAATAAATGTCACAAATGAGAATAGACATATTACTTCATCAGATGCCTTGGCATATCTTGTCGCCGAAAGCCTTTTGTGCAGAAATAGTAGCTGAAAGGGTAATTTTATAGGGCTTAGCACTCACTTAACACTTTCGGGGCCAAAATCAGGCCTCAGAAGGAACCCAATAAGCTGCACCTGTTTACATCCCAGCAGAATCCAACTCCACAACCACAAAAAAAAAAAAAAAAAAAAAAATCCTTGTGTAGTAGCAGGGCTTTGCTCTGGTGTGTCAGACACGAGCCTGGCTGGGGAGAGCCCAGGGTGCAGCACGGGGAGCTCAGCTTTGCACTCCCCAAATGCTCCCACTCGGCTACTTTTGGTTTTCCAGCCCTGCGAACCCCAGTACTGCACCTTCCGCGGGGGGACTTTGTGGTGCGTGGGATGGAGCAGGATCCAGCTGCCCGTGGTTGGGGAAGGGGTCAGCTTCCTCCTCTCTCCGGCTTTGAACAGCGTGGGGGTTCCTGAAATCCAGGTGTCCAGATGGGAAACGACACATTTCCCAGCGCTGCTCTGCAAGGAGAGAGGCTGCGTGTGGGGCTCGGGGGCTGCGGGGCTCGGGGTGTCCCACGGGGAGCAGCCTGCACCCCAATTCCTTCCCGATGCTCGTTACCAGCCACGACGTGCAGCGATGCCCATGCAGCGACGTGCCCCAACGCACCACGTCACCCTGCTCCGCAGCGAGCAATGAAGTGCATCTCACATCTCCCTGGAAAAGAGACACTGTGGCCCCATCTCTCTTCTTAGAACTCCTCTCATTAAAGCCATCAAACCCCAACCCTAATTGCTTTCACACCTGAAACACCGGCTGGGTTTCCAGCATCCCTCCCCGGAGCCACACAGGGCGCTGGGGTGAGCTCCCACGTCCCTGGCCATCCTCCCCCGCCTTTGCAATCCGCTTTTTCCTCCCAGGTCTCCGCTGCGGCCGGGAAGGTTTCTCTTTGCAGCTGGAAGTTTTCCCCGGATCTGGCTCCCAGCGCTGCGGAGGGGAACCCGCCAGCCCTGGCCTTGCCTGAAATAGCCTTTACCGTTGTTTTTTTCTTCTTTGAAAGGTTTATTCTGGTGGGTAATGATGGGGGGAGACCGCTGGGATAGGGGAAAACCACGGAGCAACCCAACCCAGGCAGTTAATGATGAGGGAGGATGCAGCGGCCACGGTCAGGAGACAAAAATACTGGGAAGAGCGACCAGAAGCATCTTTAAAAAGAAAAGCTGCGGCTGGCGGGAGGCGCAGGGAGGTTTGGGGGGGTCAGGAGACACCCCAATGCTTCCGGGCTCCCCGGAGCGCTGGGCAGAGGATGATGAGGGGGGGCACAGCCCCTCCACTGGCTTGGGTGCCCCATGGACCCCCAGCACCTCTGGGTTTGCAGCCAGGGGTGGTGTACTGGGAGCACTGGGGGGAGCTGGCCCCTGTCCCCCCCCGGCATTGCCGATGAACCGCAGCTTGGGGGTGAGGTGCCTGCCGCTTACCAGCACCGGCTGTCCTTTAATATTTAATGATGGCTCAACCGTGCTTCCCACGCAGGGGGGCTCGTCGCGGAGTTACCAGAAAGCGATGATCGGACTGGGAGAGCTCGATCTCTGCAGTGGCAAAACTGCGCGGGCAGGGGGGTGGCAGCAGGGGCAAGAGGCATCCAAAATGTTCGATGGGGCCCACGCGGGACAGGGACGCGTCCCCCGGAGCCGCAGCAGCATCACCCTCACCCAGCGCTTCCCCGGCCATCCTGTGTTCACCAGGAGGTCGGCGCTTGCTCGCAACGCCCGGAGAGCCCACGGGAGTTTCCCTGCACACCACCAAGTACTGGAAAACAGCAAAGACTGACTAATATTCCCCAAAATCCGGCTTCGTCTTTGTGATTTGTGTTCACGTTTGGCCGATGCAATATTGAACAGATGCCTGGAGGGACTTTGGTACTTAAAAACAATGCACAGGAGGTAAACAGGGAGATTTATTATTTTACTTTTGTGGTTTTGAGATAGTTTATGACACCAGGCTAATAACTCACAAACCAAAATCTTCATTGATCAGGGGAAATGTTACGTTATCCTCCCTCCGCACCCAGAGAGGCTGCTCCCCGACAGCCGCCCTCTGCCCCGCTGCGTGCTGGGGACGGGTCTGTCCTGGCACATTGCTGGGGTGCACCCGGCAGGACGGCCACGTCCCAAGCCCCGTGTCCCGCAGCAGGGAGGGAAGCAAATCCCCAGTGTCCAGGGCAGCCCCTGGGGACCCTGACGGTGCTGCGGACTCAATATTACTCGTGCTGGGACCAACAGCAGGAGCGTCCCTGCCACGCTGCCCAGATCGCAGCATCCCCCTCCGGTCGTCTTCTCCCTCCTAATTGCAACAGTGGGACCACAGGTCCCATCCTTCCCCGTTATTGACAGTTAATTAATTGCCACTTGTCACATTCCCCCTGGGGAAGTGTCTGCCCCCAGCGATTGATCCCTGCTGCTGCTGGGTTTTGGGAACCTCGAAGGCATCCCCATCCCGCAGGGGCCGGTGGAGAACCAGCCGGGCACCTCCCGAAACGGCCGGGCACAGAGTGCGGCCCTGCGCCGGGGCGGCCGTGCCGGTGGGCGATGCTCGAGGGTGGCACATTGGCCGAGCCCGGCAAGGGGAGAAACACAGAGGCGAGCACCCTGGGCCACTCTCCCGCTGTCTCGCACCGGCATATTTCTGTGATATATACTGTAAATCTGCTTCATTTGAAATTCACGGTTAATGACTGAGGTGCTCTCATCCAGGAAACTCCGCGAGGTTCCGGCTTTTAAGGGAAAAGATGTAACCGGGCAGGCGTTGACAAGCGCTGCGGAGAGCTGCCCCACTCTCCAGGCACTTAAGAAGTCTCCAAAAGAAACATCAACCCCCCCGGGAAGGCTGTGATTTATCGGTCCTTAGGGCTGCGAATCCCAAACCATCCCGCCCCACGTCCCCCAGCCCATCATCCCAATTCAAGCCACGATCCCGGACCGACGGGCTGTAATGTGGACGGGGAAGGCTTGGCCAAAGCTTGTCCACAGCCCCTTGTTTGGCCGGCACCGGGGGCACCCGGGGGGACCCTCCGCACGGTCCCATGGGAGGGAAAACAGGGTGGATTTTCCATTTTGCCTGCCCGCTGGCTGCTAGCATTAAAGGCAAAGCGTTGCCATCATTTGAACTATATGATCAGGAGCCTAATTCAATCCAATCAGGCTCATTGTTTGAGGGCTGAGCATTTAGCTGAAACCCTAAGCCAGCCCTGCAGTAATTTGGCTGGGGAGGAATTGATTTTGACCATCAGCACTTTCTCATTTTCAATAGAGTACGAACGTAACCAGGTTAATTTCTGTTAAGCACATTACCCAGGTACTTTTTGCTCTCCAGCCCAATGATTATGTGTCTGATCTGAAAGATTATAATTGCAACCCAACAGGACACAAACAGTAGCCTGTGATTGAAAGGAACCGGACTGAAAGAAAACCAGCTTCTCTTCTAGCTAAAACCCAAACAATCTTCACGTTTCCCCTCTCTCCAAATTTCTTCATGGTTAATGACTACACACAATAAAGCGGCATATGAGATCTGTTCCAATAAGTAAATACGCTCTTATTAATCTTAGCTTCCAATACACTAGTATGTTGCCCATCTCGCCGGATTAACGCGTTTATTGAAAGTTCAGTTTGGTCCTATTCAAGTGTTAGGGCTGGTTTTCCTCTTCTTCACCCAGACCAGAGCTTCTGCTTGCAAAGGGTTTCCCAGTGTGGTCACTCCCAGCTCCCCCCTCCATGGGTCCCAGCCCCGGGGGCTCCCAGCCACGTGGGCATCCCAGGTGCTGCCTCTTTTCCCCACCCCAATTTTCATTGATAAAAAGGATTTTGCCACAGGTCTGAGATTCCCAGATGTCGGCACGCTGCCGGGATGGCACTGCAGCGAGCTGGCCCAGCGCGAGCACGGCGAGCTAACCCCATATGTGCCACTCATGCTCCTCCCGTGGCTTCCCCCAAAATCAGAGGTGGGGAAGGGTCCCCACACCACTGCCCGGTTGAGGATGTTCATCCAAGGGCTGGGACCGGGATGAGCGCTGGTTTGCCTTGTCTCCAGCCCTGCCTGTACATTATTTCTCCTGATCATCATAACATTCTTCCGCTTCTAAAGCACCTTTCATCACGAAACAGGATGGAGCGCGGCAGCTGTTGAACAGCATGGAGCTGCGCTGCACAGGCAGGGACGGGCAGGAAGTGGAAGCGGCTCCTGCAGCTGCTGGGATCGCGCAGGAGAGCTGTACTCACGCCACCGCATGCCGGGGTCTTATCACATCCCCCAGCACACTCACGACTCCCTTCTGACACGCAAGAACCCCATGTGGCAGGTTGCACGTGACGGCACCGATGTGACACGCGATGGCTGGGCAGGGTCGAGCTCCCCTGTGGGACCAGGGGGAGAAGAGCGGTCCCCGGCCGCAGCAGAGCGTCGCACCTTCCTGCCCTCTCCAGCAGCTCCTACACCCAACGCAAGGAGCCACGTGCTGCAGGTCTGACCCGCGGCAGTGCAGGTCCAAGTTATGGCATTGCACACCCAAGCCACAGCATTGCACACCCAAACCACAGCATTGCACGTCCAAACCACGGCATTGCACGTCCAAGCCGTGGCGCTGCATGTCCAAACCAAGGCATTGCACACCCAAACCACAGCATTGCATGTCCAAACCACGGCATTACATATCCAAGGCATGGCATCGCACACCCAAGGCACAGCGTTGCACACCCACACTTTGGTATCCCAGGTCTGGCCACGGTGCCACATGCCCAGCTCAAGCCGCTGCTGCGGCAGATCAGCCCCAGCGGGCGGGAGATGGAGGCTGCGCCCTGGGGCAGAGGCAGCGAGGCCGGACATTTAGGGAAGAGACGCCGATGGATGCCCTGGCTCAGGCTGAGGGACCGGCCGTCCCAGCGCCGCTGTGTTTCAGTGCCACCCAGGCAGAGCGAGCCGGGCACGCTGCAGCACCTCGCTTCAGCTCCAGCTGGGGGTTGTCCTCCCTATCCACCCTCCCTTGCAGGTGGGGAATGTCCCCAGGGCTGGGGCTCGCTACCTGCGGGGGCTTGGCTCGCGTCCTGGGGAGCGCACTGTGGCCTCTGTCCTGCTGGAACCACAATTATTTTTCTGAGAAATGACACAAAGCCCTCCCTTCCCCCTGCCCTGACTGTCTGAGCAGCCCGAGGAGCTTCACACCATGAAGACGCTCGGTGCCTTCACAGGGACGCTCAGCCACGCGCCCTGCAGACCCCTGATAAAAGCGTCATGTTTGCTGTGGTGGATGGGAGATAACCGATGCTGTTCCCCCACCACCCCTCGACCAGGATCTTCCCCTTTGAAAAGGACAAATATAACCAAGATGAGTCAGTTCCTCCGAGCTCCCATCCCCTGTACAATATGTAACTGGAATTTTTCATTTCGGCACTGCAGGGGAGGCATAACTGGAGAAGACAATGGAGTCAGCTACGACCCAAAAAAGCAGTGCCAATTCTGTGTGCATGAGAAATAAAAACATTTTTTAATCTAAAAATAAATTAACTGTGACAGCAAGAGCAGATCTGCATGTACTCACTGTCAGCCCACGCAGGACCAGTCCCTGCTCCTTGGCATAAGGCGGGTTTGGGTGAATTCCCTGCTCTTTCGGGCCCGGTTGGGATTCGCAGCAGTTCCAGTGAGCCGGGGAGGCACTCGGCACCTGCACCAGAAACCGGGCTCCCTGAGTTGGCATCGGACCCAAAAGCAAATCCACAGAAGCCAGGGAAACCTCTTGGGCTTTTTTTCTAACTGCATTACGGCAGTGAGAAGGGAAAAGAGGCTCCACCGCGCTCAGGGCTTGGCTGGGCCCAGGCACTGCACAAACCCCTCAACCCCTCAAATTTGCTGTGATTAAATAACGAGGTAGCGAGAACGCAAGCGGCTGGCGGCCCCGCTCTGCAGCTGAGCTGCGGCCACCCCACGCCACAGAGCAGACATCTGGGGCAGCCTCTGGCCAGAGCCCACCCTCCTCCTCGCTCCTAACTTGTGTTCGGAGGAGACACGGAGTGACCGAGTGCTCAGGTGCCACAAGGAACTGCCTGGATGCTCCAGGAAATAAAAGGCCAGGTCAGGGACCGC
The DNA here is from genome assembly GCA_013400195.1 of Aramus guarauna. Classification (NCBI taxonomy): domain Eukaryota; kingdom Metazoa; phylum Chordata; class Aves; order Gruiformes; family Aramidae; genus Aramus; species Aramus guarauna. The sequence goes on from VXBL01009716.1 coordinate 230,789, forward strand.
AGGCGGGAGCTGCAGGGGGTTGCAGCTGACGCTGTTTCATCCACCCGAGAGCCAGACCAGCATCTCTCCCTGCTCCCAAAACTTCTCTGACCCCAAGTGTGGCGACCAGTTCCCACACATGAGGACACGGAGACGGATCCTGAAGCACAGCACCCTCTTCGGGCACGTGAGCAGGGCCAGATCCTGCTACTCTTCCTTACAAGCACCAGGACTTGCCAAGACAAGGCCGGGGTTGCTGCTGCAGCGGCAGCAAGGTGTTTCTCAGCTTTCCTTTGCTCCTGTCATGCACTGATCGCCTTCACTAAAAACCATTTCCATGGGGTCACCTGGGCAGCTGGTGGGACACCCCTCGCTGCAACGGGCTCAGAGCTGGCAAGGACAGGACCTAAGGGAAACCCTCATGGCAAAGCTCCAGATGGAGCAGAGAGATATTGGTAAAGCCACAGCCCAAGAATTTTGACAGCGCACTGCCCAGTTTACTGTGAATGACATCAAGCACTTCGCTGGCTGCTTCTTTCAGAAATCTCCCCTCTTCCAGCACCGCTGGTCCCTGTCCCCAGTGTGCACGGAAATCTGACAACTCCCAGCCAAGCTGCGAGGATGGAGAGAAGGCAGGGGAGGGGGGATACCAAAAACCAAACCATGTCGGGACAATCTTCTCATTTTTCTTAAGATATTGTCAACAGAGCTATATAAAAGCCCTCTGCCTCCCATTCTTTGCCCCAGTCTGCTCTGTCCTATGGCACTGGCTTCACTAGGTTGGGTTTCTTTTTTTTCCTCTGACTTGACTCCTTGCTGGGTAACACTGTATTTGATATTTTTAATCACTCAGCATGCATCAGAGTTTGGCAGCGGAAGAAAGTGAAGTTAAAAGAGAACAGAGATAGTTTGCGTTTGCCAGGGCTGCCTGCCATTGCCACAACCCTTCATCGCTTGTGCTGCATTTCCCTCTACTGGAAAGTCACAAGCTGAAGCTGACAAGGTCAATTTAAAAAACAATTCTTTGGCCAGCGGTTATTAACCTTACAGGGTTTGGATCACTTCTTGAAAGAAAAACAGAAGTCCTGAACCTTTCCACCTTTCCCGTATAAAGATAAAGACATTACACATGCGTACGCACAGATGCATTTGTATGTGCATATCAATATTACTGATAAACCCTTACAATAAATCTATACACTTGGCTTTGCAAGGCTGGAAGAACCTGGCCGCTGCAGCAATATTACAAAAATTTAGACTTTCTTTCCTCAGAAGCTGCAGCAAAACTTTTTGTTTTCTGTGAGAGCCGCACCTTTCTCCCTGACCAAACCTGTTGCGGGTAACCCCAGCGATTCCCGGAGGGGCCGAGCGGACGGGCGGCACAGACACAGCGACGCTGTGCCCCGGCTTCGCATCCCACGCCGGGCCCTACCCTGGACCTCGCCGGTGCTTCCAGGTGAGCTGAGGCACCGGAGTTCATCTGGTTCCCCTGCTCCTTCCTTACTTCGACTGTAAAGTTGGATCACCCCATTGATTCCTTAGAAGAAGGGGAAAAAAAAAAAGAAAAAAGGTTGATTAACAGTGTTTACTAAACCCTGGAGTCACGTCAAGCCCGCAGCGGGTTGCCTGCCCGGACGTTAGTGTCTGGAAAACAGGGGTAATTTAAAGATTGCTTTCCAGACGTCTCCGAGATGCAGCAACAAGGCTTTAAATCTGCCTCCAGAGATAAAAACCAGAATGCCACAGCTCTCCATCGGCTGTTCCTCGGCCCGCAGGACAGAAGTCACAGCAGCCCCATCACCCCGGGCTCGTCTCGAACCGGGCAGCAGAACCGGGAGGCGACTGGAGGCCGTGGCGGCAAACCCAGCTACTGCCTGCTGGGGGAGAGCAGAGTTTGGACCCTCTCCAGTTCCAGGGGAAGGGAAAAAAAAAAAAAAAAGCCCCGCGGACGTCGAGGCGAGGAGCACCGAGGGTTCAGCGGCGGGAGGGGAGGGGAGGGGAGGCCCCGGCTGTGGGGGGCACCGGGCCCCGCTGCGGCCGCCTCACGGAGCGGGGGGAAGGTAACACCTCCCGCCCGCTGGGGGGCGGCCGAGCGCCGCGGCAGCTCTCCGGGAGGAAGTGCGCGAAGCCGGAAGCGGAAGTGTTTATGGTGCGCGATGGCAGCGGCGGTGTCGGCGCTCGGCGGTTTGGGGGCTCCCGATCCCGATGGCGGGGTGAGGCGGCGGCCGGGGGAGAAGGGACGGGGGTGTGTGTGGGGGGTCCCGGCTGCTCCCCAGTGCCGGTGGCTGAGTGTGGGCTGTTTCAGGGCTCCTCGGGCTCGGAGGACGAGGCGAGGCCTGGCACGGCGGCGGCGGCGGCGGCGCAGAAGCGGGAGGAGCGGCTGCGCAAGTTCCGCGAGCTCCACATGAAGCGGGTACGCGGCGGCGGCCGGAGCGGGGCCGGGGCCGGTTCCTGCCAGCGGGGCCGCTGAGATGCGGGGAAGCAAAGCGGAAGGGGCGGCGGGGGTTGCCCGGCCCAGCTCGGGTGAGGTTGTGCCGACCGTTCGCTGCTCCCGCCGCGTCAGCGATTCCCCGTCCTGCCTGACCCCGATCCGGCACGTACGGGAGATGGTTTCTTTAGCCTTTCGCCAAATGCAGCGGTTTATGCGGCAGGATCAGGAACCAGTGGCCCAGCCCCGTCCCGGGAGCGTCCCCCGTGGTTCGGGGGTTTGTTTTTCTTGTGGTAGCGTGTGTAACGGTCTGCTGTGCTCCTAGAATGAGGCTCGCAAGCTGAATCACCAAGAGGTGGTGGAAGAAGATAAAAGACTTAAATTGCCACCAAACTGGGAAGCCAAAAAAGCTCGGCTGGAGTGGGAGCTGAGAGTGGAGGAAAAGAAGAAGGTAAAGGCACAATTACAGCTGCAGGGAGGCTGAGCCCCCCTTGTGGCAGCTAAACAGCCTTGGGAACTTATACAGACAATTACCCCCAAAAATCCATCTCCTGATTAGGTAATTTAGATGATCATCCTGCACTAGAGGTTGAGTGGACTGATCTAGGCAGTTATAACCAAGAGGGATGCTTGGGCACTATCTTATTGTTAAAACTGAAGCATTCTTTGTGCTGTGTTAGGAATGTGCGGCAAGAGGAGAAGACTATGAGCGAGTTAAACTGCTGGAGATCAGCGCTGAGGATGCCGAGAGATGGGAAAGGAAAAAGAAGAGGAAAAATCCAGATCTAGGATTTTCAGGTAACAGCAGCACTGTGTAGTTGTCTGTGCTGGTTATGAACACCTTTGTTAGTAGTTCAGCTGCAAACTAAACTGTGAAATAAAACCCTCCATCTTGACAAGGATTTGTTTTCTCCCAGATTACGCGGCTGCTCAGCTGCGGCAGTACCAGCGGCTAACGCGGCAGATCAAACCTGACCTGGAGCAGTACGAGAAGCTGAAAGAGCAGTAGTAAGTCATCTGACACCCTCTGTGGCATTTCTACTTGATTAGCAAACACCAAAGACTGGAACTAATCTTTTCAGCCCTGTATTCTCATATACACTGCAATATTAATGTGTCCTCTAACGAGATCTTAATTCTGCAATTGCTGCCTCAGTAGGGGCAGTGGTGTCATTGAGGTTTGTTTCTTCAAACTTGGCATTATAGAGAGTTTGAGGTAGTATTTGGCCAATTAAATTATATTTAAATGCAGGAGAAATCACTTGTTTCTCAGAGTAGGTTGTGGGGTTTTTTAAGCAGCCTGGTGTGGTTTAAGAACAGACCAACAGATGAGAATTTGCCCAGTTTGCATTCAGATGTAGAGTTTCAGTGCAGGGCTCCTGCATCTTTTGTAGGCACATGCCTCTCAATTAAGAGCAGTTGGTTTTAGCATCAGCGTGTTCTCACCTTGGACTCCCACAATTCAATAAGTGCCTTGAAATGCTAAATTAAGTCAAACAGAAGCAGTGAAACCTCAAAGCAATCGATACAGTTGTGTGAACTGCTGCCTGTTACTCTTGTCTAGTGGTGAAGCGCTTTATCCCACATCTGACAGTCTCCTCCATGGAACGCACGTGCCGTCTAAGGAAGGGGTTGATAGAATGGTTGCAGATCTTGAAAAACAGTGAGTAAATACCAAGAGAAAACCAAGAAGTGTGTGACAGAGCAGCTTTGTGTAATCGGGTCTTCAATGCTGCTGCTTGTCTTACAGGATTGAAAAGCGTGACAAATACAGCCGACGACGTCCTTACAATGACGACGCAGACATTGACTACATCAACGAGCGGAACGCCAAGTTCAACAAGAAGGCGGAGAGGTTCTATGGGAAGTACACGGCCGAGATTAAACAGAACCTGGAGAGAGGAACAGCTGTCTGAACCCTCAGCTCCAGCAGAGCCCCTACAGCAGTTAAGAGTTTAGTACAGAGATATTGCAGGCAATTTTAAGAAAAATGCTTTGTAGGCCTCATTAAATATACTGTTGAGATTAGAAATTAATATTTAATGTAATAGAAGGAGTTGAACTAAGAGCTTCAGCTGTATATAGCTTTTACTTGCAGAAGTAGCCAGCTTGTGCAATTTCACATTCTAAATAAACACAAACTCTTACCACTCAGTTTAGGATAAAGCTTGTTTCATTCTGCCAGCCTTCAGCCACTAAGTCCCTGAAAAAAACACTTGTTGAGCAAGCAGGTACAAGAACGGGCCGTACCTGCACAGCTGTCCCCTTCCTGCTCACCAAGCAGGCCATCAGATCATCTCCAGCATCAAGTTGTCACAAAATACATAGTCATGAGCACATTTGCCAGCCTGGTCTCAATTTTAATAAAGTTTCTTAAAAAAAGCTTCCAGACTGCAGGAGTCAAATTCAGTTTATTTTACTAGCAGTTTATTTTTACTAAAAGAGGAGTTGAACTGATTGCTCTAATCCACAGAGCAGCCTGTTGACTTGCTTGTAATACCCCTCTACTCAATGAAGAAAAATACCTGGGGAAGAGGCCCTGAACTAACCACGGCCTGGGCAGGAACCATTCCAGTGCAGAGTTCCACTTTCAGAACGATGAAAAAATTACCACCAAGTGCAACAGAAGGTAAACGGCAGGGTCAGAGAAAGCTAACCCTGGAGATAACCACTTACAGGACACATCAACTTACTACTCAACACATTGAGAAGCCAGTGCAAAACTCAAACTTTATTTATGTCAAGTAAACAGTTACACAATGTAAATCAAGTGTTCAGCTACTGAACTATCATTTAGAAAAAGTTACCCACCTGTAAGTTCTAGTCCATAAAGCAATACAAAATATTTACAAATATACACAAGATTCCCATCTGCGGCTTCTGGATCACTGTGCTCTACATCTGAAAGAGAAACCTAAGATTCCAAAATTAAGATCTCAAAATAAATACTCAGTATTAACAAGTCTTCAACCTGATCAGAAAGTTTCAGATCTCACTACTGAAGTAATCATAACGCTGCAGTCAGACACAGCAAGAAAAATATGCTAGCGTGCCCGGAACGGTGCACTTTTAGGTGAGAAGTTTAAAAATGTTTTCTTCTCCTCCTTCTTGACAGGAACCCATTGCCCGTAGGGACTTCCCTTTCTGTCATCTTCTCTTCCCGGAGAAATTACCAGTTCCTTAACAACATGGCTTGCTGGCTTCTGTAGTACTGGTTTTGCCATTGTATTCTGGAAAAATAAGTTTTCTTTAGAAATGCTAGAACAAGAAGGAATGTACTAAGACCTGCCAGCTTCAGGGGCTTTGTAAGGTAAAACAAATGGACACTTGATGCCTGCTGAGCATCAGTATGTACACTTAATTGACAGAGGAGTCAGGGAAGTTGCTTTTTCCTTAGTGCTGCATTATTAAAATATAACCAAAGGTGCAACTTGAAATAAGTTCTGGTATAAAACAGTTCTGTACTACAGACTCCAAAGTGTATGCCAGATGTTCAACATTATTAGGTGCTAAAAGGTAAACATCTGTTTGGAACACACTGCTGAAGTACTGATCTAACCCCTCCAGGAAAGTCATTACCAAACCATTAATTACCATTAGGACCTTTAATTTGGCAACCAGCACTAGGAACAGCCTAATGCAGGGGGTGATTAATTACTGGAATTCCACCTTGGGAAGTGACACTTACATTAGGACTGAAAGAAATGCTTCTCTGTAGGGTCACTCGCTCCAATCCACTCTTGGTTGTGTCTTCCGCTGGTCTGCTGGGTTGCTAGAGAAGAGCACACACAGCTTTAGCGGAAGGATGCATTACTCCGTGCTAGTTAACACAGTTACTAGAGTGTATGAACTTTCTGGTAGAGTTGTTTCAGATATTTACATCAAAAGTAGCTGTAAGCTACTAAATATGCAAACAGATCAATGCTGAGCTCAATTTGAAAAGCATTCAGCATTTTTACCAATGTTACTGTGCCAATTCACACGTGACCTGATGTCCATGCCCCGGTTACAGCTTTGAAGGATTCAAAGCATGGACTGTGATACAATGAGGTGTAGTGGTAGAGCAAGTTGCATTAAGTTCTGCATGTCCGTCCTGCAGAGCTTTGGATAAGGACAATAAACTTATCTGCAAGTGATGCAGGCCTCTTCTTCTGTACTCTCTCAACATCTGGAATATATTGCATATATTATGAAAGGGATGCCTGTACCATTTGTCTAATACCCTTAGTAAATTTACTTCCATTTGAAATAGCAGTATCCGATTGATCTAACAGTTATCGCAGTTTTGTATTTACAATGAATCAGGTTACACACCATAACAGAGCCAAACTAAAATTCAAATTCAGTTTAAGTGGCTCAAGTTTCTCCCTCCCTTAAATGCACAGCAGCTATAGCCCACAAGTCCCTTAATTACCAACAGATTTTCTTCATCATGTCTGGAACCATAGTCATGATTTCTATAAGACAGAAATAAAGTATGTAAAATGCATTGTGTGCTTGGGTATGTAATTTCTGGGAAACAGTTTGTTGCACATGAAAAGCTTTTAACAGTTAAAAAGGGTAGAAAGATTTAACCTTAAAGAAACACCACGCTATTCACTAGGTTTGGTAAGGAAACGCCTTGGTTTAGGTCAGAAACACAAACTAGTCTAAGTAATGGGCAAAACCAACAACTTGAAAGAACAAACTACATTGACCTCTCCTTCCCAACCTATCACTACTGGAAAGCCTGCATGTACTCAGTGGATCAAATGCCTCTTAAGACTCCGTGGTACTTTCAGCTTAACACAAAGTCTACAGTGGTTTCTAGAGTAGTTTTTAGCATTCTGGTACATCTGAAGTTTTTGTTCAATGGTTTGAATTCATAGTCACAAAGTCCACAGTTAAAAAAAACTGTAACACATCCATGCAGACGACAAATTTTAACAAGTGTTTACCTTTTCATTGAGAATACTCCAGTTCATACTTACCTCAGCTGACTCTCCAGCATCTTCATGCTCCTGTTTTTCATTTTTAATCGCTTTGGAAGGGGTAGCGATTTTCAAGCTTGCTGGCAAGACTATGTTATCTGTTCCCAGAGCTTTTGCAGCGTTAGCTTTCGCAATTTCCAGGAGTTCCCTCTTGTCTACAAGAAGAAGAAAAAAAAGTGTCATTCTCTTACATTTAAATCAACATGTACCTACTCACGCAAGCCTAAAACTATCCCTGCACCTATGTAAGCATCAACTGTGATGAATTTTTATCAGAAGAGATACAGCTTTATCAGATGAGAGATTTAGCTTCAGTTGAAGTGCAAAGAATATGCTCTGAACTATTTTTAATACGTTTTTCATAGCCACGCAGAGATTTTCCTCCACATTGCTATTATCAGTTATGCTCTATAAAGCAATTAATAGCCATGTGAATTTGACTGGTTAAAATAAATATAAATTCTGTCTCTTGAGGTTCTCGCACAATGGAAGTCTCACAAAAAAGGTACCTTTTTCACTCAAATGGAGAGGTGACCTACTCCGAGATCTTGTTCGTGACCTGCTTCTCCAGCTCCTATAAGCCTCAGGATATACTGTTCGCCCAAATCCATAATATCTTCGGCCTCTTGAACGCGATCTGCTTCTCGAATAGGACCTTCTGTAGTATGATCTTCCACGAGACCACGACCTACTGCGTGACCTGCACCTCGGAGGAGAGCGGTGATACCTCCTGTAGTGCCTGGCGTGGTACCTTCCCCGGTACCTCACGTACCCACGTGATCTGGACCGGCTTCTAGAATATGAGCGAGAATATCTTCTGTACCTTCGGGAACCATTTCTTCTAGCCCATGACCTTGACCTGGATCGGCTCCAACTCCTGGACGAAGCTGAAGAGGAACTACTTGAACTGGACTGTGAACTGCAAGAGGATCTGCTAGATGACCTTGTTGATGACCTATCACAACTCCTCCTGGATCTCAAAGACGACTCTCTTTTCTTCGGTGAGCTGAGGGTTAAGTCATCCATGAAGTCTGTCATATCTTCAGTTTTCCTAACCACCATTTTCTCCATGCAGGTACTGTCAGAAGCTGGTTCTGTTTTTATTGTTGTTCTGTAATACCCAGTCTCTGTTCCTGTTATGGGTGGGGAGGGGAGAAGCTAATTATTTACATGCCACAAGTCATTTATACAGCAACAACAAACATTATGACACACAGGCAAAAAGTTCCAAGAATAATTAAACACACCAACAATTCTCATCCAGTTTATCAGCATGTTTTGCACATGACAATTTAAAGTTTCATCGTTTCCTCTCATGTAGTCAGTCTTCTATATCAAGTAAAAAAAAAAAAGCTTCAGTTTCAACCATGAGTAGTTCTGGGTAAAATTTTGAAGAGGTGGGCCTTAAGTTTAATATCTTTTGTTTGGTACATAAGTAAGCACCTTTTGTGAAAAAGGACACAAGTTAATACCTCTCCCCAACAGAATTTTCAAGGTATTTTATCTTCAGACTATTCTAAATGCAACATATTGCATTTACAATGCAAAATAACTATTTACCTTCCAGATCAGTACAAATTCAATACTTCTGTGGAGGTTGTTTTCCTCCATCGGGGAAAAAAAACATACCTTCAAGGCACAAAGCAGCCACTTCAAGATCTCCACCATATCATGTTACAAAGCTATCTGCACAAAGCTCCACACATCTCAGCAGCATACGTAGCAAGCTGCTATTAAAAACATTCTATGTAACTAGCGAAAGATACAGCTAATGAGTCACTGGGTATGACTTGTAAAGGCTGTAACATTTGTTAAGGTGATATATTAATAATTAAAACGACCATCCCATTTTAGTGGCAGCTATTTTATATCTACAAAGGTTACTGTATCCTAGGGTGTAACTATCACCAGTACTTAAACCCTGAGTTACGTCACTACTTCACTGTATAAGGCAGCTTGCTTTATAACAAAACTTCCACTCAGTGCTCATCCCAAACTCAAGTTACCCAATCTATCTTAAACCTTACCGAAATCGATCAAGGCCTCTACACGACTTTGTAAACATTTCTCTTGCTACTACAAAGCTGAAGTTTCTGAACGTCAGCTCCAAACGCGAGCCAAGGCCAGCAGTGCTGCACAGGGCACGGCTGAAGCAACACAAGGGATTAATTCTGATCTCAAACACCGCCCCGCCTCCCCTCATAAGCCGCCTACAGATCAGCGCACGAACCGAGCGCATCCCCCCCCCTCCTCCCANCACGCAGCCGGGCTTCCCCCGCACGGATCCTGCTCCAGTGGCGACGCCTGAGGAGACAATCCCGCTTCATGAGTCACCCCCATAGCGACCGGCCCAGCTCCCTCCACAAAGCAGCGATCAGCAGCACACAGCCCCCACAGCAGCCGCCGCCCGCTCCCACCGCCCAGCACCGACTGAGGGCAGCTGAGAACCTTCCAGAACTCTCCCCGCCCTTACGTAACGGAGAGCCAATGCGCATGCGCGTAGGGCGAGGCAGCCCCANCCCACGGGGACGGGACTGCGCCTCAGAAGCCGTTCACGGGCACTTACCGCTGGGAGCCGCCGGACACCCCCGGTGCTGGTTCCCGTGAGACACCAGGGCGCTCCTGTAACGAAGGAAAAACGTGAATAGCGTGNCTCCCCGCCCTTACGTAACGGAGAGCCAATGCGCATGCGCGTAGGGCGAGGCAGCCCCCACACGCATGCGCATTGGTCGCCATCGCCTCCCCCGCCCCTAGTGCTACGGCCCATACGCAGAAGGGTCTGTTTGCGCCCCGCGCCTGCACCCAGTGCGCCTGCGCGCGGCCGCCCTGTCTCATGATTCCGCTGGAGCGCATCAGCTGAGCCCCGCGCATGCGCAGTGCGCGCGGCTCGGCGGCTGGCTGGTGGCGGTCGGGGCTGTCCGCGGCCGACGGTCGTTCCCCGCCCTCAGGTAAGCGGAGACGCGGCGTGAGGCGCCGCTTCGGGGCGGGAGCGCTCCCCGGACGGGGCGGGACGGTGCTTCGTTTCCCTCTTGGATGGCCGCAGCCCGGCCGGATGTCCCCGGCCTCAGGCGCGGGAGGGCGGTGGGGCTCCCTCCGAGGGCTGGGTGCGCTGACCGGCGGTGTGTTCACCTCAGCTCTGAGGCCGGCGCCTCTCCAGCGGTGTCCCGGGGGGTGTCGGTAGCCGGGGTCTGTCCGCTGCTCTGCTCGCTCGTCCCTCGGGAAGGGGGCCCTGGCTGTGGGATTTTCAGGTAGCGCGTAGCAATTTTAACCTCCCTCCCACCGTGCGCGTTGCTGGATGGCAGCCCTTGATGTGCGACGGGTTTCCTGTTTGAGAGAAACGTCCCTTTTTCTTCTCTAGTTCTTCACAGTGCTGAAAAATGTCAGGTTTTCTTGAGAGTCTGAGGTGCTCGGAGTGCGTGGACTGGGGAGAGAAACGAAACACGATCGCTTCTGTTGCTGCGGGAGTGCTGGTACGTACAGCTTCTCTTGTGCTGCTTTCGGGCTTTTTGCATATAGTCAGCTGTCAATGGGCTAAAAGTTATTTATTAGGTGTTTGGAAGTAAAAGGAAGAACAGGGAGGGATACGTTGTCCTTGTGTGTAGTCGCAGAGTTAAGGACAAAATTTGCTCTGGGTGTTTGCACCTATGTGTTACTTAAATTTCACAGTTTCTACCTATGTAATAACTACTGGGAGTAGGTAAATCTCTGGCTTTGTGTTTAACATTGTTCCTAAGTTGACAGCAAAACTAGTTATGCTATTAGTTGACTTTAGGTTGGAGACTGTAAAAATTATTTTATACATTAAGGTTATTTTTTCTAGAGCAATCTTACATACGGTTAAAAGGCTTGTGTACATATTTTAAGCTATTGAGCTCTTTCTTCTTTTTTTTAAAGTTTTTTACAGGTTGGTGGATAATCATAGATGCAGCTGTAAAATACCCGAAAGTGGAAGACTTCAACCATTCATACCATGCTTGTGGGGTTATAGCCACTATTGCATTCCTAATGTAAGTGCAATTTCTGATCAGAGCTGCGCACTGCTAGAACTTATTTTATGCAATTCATAAAAGAACACATAGTTTTTAAATGGAGAGGTAACTAAGAATAACAGATCAAGTCACTATCTGAGTATCTCTAATATCTTTCTTATATTTTTTGATATTTATAGTAAGGAGCCATTTCTTAAAAAATTGTGTGTTATCCAGGTCCAAATCTTATCAGTCTCTGGAAAAATGCTTTTTTAAAGTTTTATTCTTGTCCTCCTTTAAAAAAATACAAAAAAATGCAAGAAATACATTATCCTTTACATATAGATTTCTGAGACGTTTCTCTACTGCTTTGTAAACACTTCTTGCTTTACCTTTGCTTACCCAGTTTGGTCCTGTTTTGCTTGTACAGGATCAACGCGGTGTCTAATGGACAAGTGCGGGGTGACAGCTACAGTGAAGGCTGTCTAGGACAAACAGGTACGGTGGCGTTGGAAGAGTTGCGAGGACTGTACTGGTGTGCACATTGTGCATCTGTGCAGAGCCCTGTGTGTCACAGAAGGTGAAACAAATGCGGACACAGGCACAAAACATCCCTACGTCTTTTTCAAGGTGCTCGGATCTGGCTGTTCATCGGTTTTATGATGGCTTTTGGATCTCTGATTGCTTCCATGTGGATCCTTTTTGGAGGCTATGTTGTTAAAGGTAAGATACAGCATGGAATGTGACCTGATCTGTTTTTGAAAGGTTAAAGTATTTTAAATACTGAATTTTAGAACTTATTTTTAGATAGTTTCTAGGCAGGCCCAGTTCCCTACACACCACCATTCCATACTATCTACTATTATTGGGATGGATTTTATCTACTTCTAAGTCACAAACTTCCAACTAGCCTCATTAGAAACGCAGGTCTTGGTCAACTGGGAACTGTATTGATATAATTAAACTGCTGCAGTTATATGGGAATAATTCCCTGCGTGAACACTTATTCCCAGAATAAAAATTACTAATTTTGTGCAAATTGCTCCTAAAGCCTATATACTATATTGGCGAAGAGAAAGAAAAAAAAATTCAAATTGCCTATTTAAATTCATACCTTAACGTGTACCACGGTAACTTTTTATGAAGACAAGTCTTGAGAGCTGTGAAAACTGTGGTGGGTTGTTTTTCAAACGGAAGTAAGGTCACTCAAGTAGCTGTAAAGACACTACTGCTTGTACCTGGAGCTGAAGTGAATTTCACACTAGTCAGGGCACATTGGTGGGTTTGTTTAATTTACATTCCCATCAGCTTTGGCCTTACTCAAGTCCCAGGGGATTTTCAGGGAAACCGAGGCATGTTAGTTGGTACTAATGTCCGCTCCTGTTTTGTATACTGTCGTTTTATATATATATACTTACACATGCATGCATTCCAAACAGCATGTGCAATCCTATGTGATAATTACAGCATTTGAGATGCACGTTTTGGGTCAGAGAACAGGAGAGGCTTCTTTTATTTGGAAAGATAATGATTGGGGGACGGGGGGGGGGGGGCNATTAACTTTCCGGTGAGGTGAGGCTTTTGCTTGTCTTGTGTGTCACAGAACTGAGCAGCAGAGATGGTTTCGCAGTGCATAGACTCCACGTGTTCGTATTTAAATGAAACTGGTTATCTTTGCCATCACAGCGCAACTTAGTGTTTCTGAAATGTCAGAGGTGGGATATTCTTGAAAATGACTTCCAAAAATTTATGGAGATTTTTTCTTTTGTTAGAAAAACCAGTAGTATACCCAGGAATAGCTGTGTTTTTCCAGAATGCGTTCATCTTTTTTGGGTAAGACTATTTTCCTTTGTTAATTTCTTATTTAGTTTGTTTATAATGATTAAAACTGAAACATGCTGTCATCTGTTTTTTCTTAAGCCCTGTCTTGTAATGAAACATGGGTGAATAAACTGCTCAGGAGGGCAGGAGATGTCTGGGATCTGTCTGCATAGGTTTCAATTTCATAAATTGAATTTACAAATAACACAACTTGCTCCCTGAAATCATGGAGTTAAAATACTAGGTATTTGATTTGCTCTGTTATGTACTCACATCCCTTTATTCTGTTTTAAACAGAGGACTGGTCTTCAAATTTGGTCGCACGGAAGATTTGTGGCAATGAACATGCCTGTGGAAATGCATCGGCCAGGCTGTTTTTTTAACTGCGCACTCCCTGGATTTTGTAAAACCATTTTGTAAACAGTGATCTTCAATAGCGTCTAACGATAAAACAAGGAAAACTTAAATCATAGCACTAAAACTTCTGGTTCTATTCTGTTTAATTTTTTACTTGTTATGTTGATTTAAACGTTGTCATGTTTTTGACAAATGTAAAACGGCTACAAGTAACAATGGAAGTGACTTCTATGATACAGTGTTTGCTATAAGTAAACAGTATAGTGGAAAATGGGTGTATTTAACCAGCTGTTTCTACAATGTTATTTACAATCCAAGACTTACTAAAAATGCTTTAAAGCAACTTTTTAACATATATTTATTAAATATTTCCTATATCTGGACAATATAGCCATTTCTTCAATTTCAAAACTTACTGGTGCGTGGCTTTTCTTGCACGATATAGAACTGTGCTGCTTTGGGATTTTTCTTCCCCCTTCCCTATTTATTTTATCTTATGGTGATAATGAATAACAACTTGCTGTTGCTGTGGATGACACTGTAGAGGCACAAGTACAAACTGCGTAGTGGCTCTAGATGGAAGTAGCTCATCCCCAAAGCTTGCTGTCAACTATTTTCTAACCACTGTAAAACAAAGAGAGGGTACTTTTCAGAGCAGAGTTCTCTTTGGCAAAGAGTTCTCCTCACAGCAGGGACAGTCACTACCAGGGAGAATTTTGATCCTGTGGCACGCTCATTTGAGGTGAGAGAGCTCTTCCTGGACCTGCCCCTTCCTATATGTTCACCCAGGATCAAGAAATCAACAATAAAAGAGGCGTAGGAAAAAGGGAGGGAATAAAATGCTATTCCTTAAAAGCACTCCTGCTAGAAAACAGCAGAAGCCATTTGTGTTCCAGCAGTTATGTTTGGTTGGCTGCTGGAAAGTTACACAAGTGAAGTGCACGAGTTGAGCCTGGATTACACTAAGTAGTGTGTTAACTGTGAGACAGCGCGACTCTGTAAGTGTGCATCCAGGCTGAGTGTCCCCATCAGCTGGTGGGAGCTGTGGGCAGCTGAAATGCTCAGCAGATCACTGGCTGTTTTCTGACAAAGTAAGAAAAACTGGCCCTTCCTCCGCAAGTAACTTTTCATTACTGGAAACCTGTCGGCGCTTCTGTAACTGTCAAGTTGTACTTTGGTTAATCCCTAACAAATGAATCAAGGTCAGCAGGCATTACTGCAGCCAGCATCAAAGAACTCCTGCTTTGTCTTCAATGTTACACCTTCCTCATTACATAATTTTTAAGCATGTGTGCTGAATAAATAAAAAACAATCACACTTCGATTTTTTTTATTATGTAAGCATTTTTGAAAGAGTTTTTCTATGTCAACTATTTTGAAACAAAGAAACAGAGAGGATTGCGATCCATTTAAAAACAGGTTTGTTGGCACAGAATCCTCTGCCCCACCAGGCCCTAGCTGCTGCACCAGCTTGTCTCCGAGCAAACCAGCTCAACTTAAGACACTCCAGAAACGGGGTACCAAGGACTGTTCCCTTGGCCTCTCCGGCTGGCTGCACCCTGACCCCGCGGGGGTGCAGACCGTCCCTGCCCAGACAGGCTGTTCTGAGGTTTGCTGCCGAGTCTTAAATACCAGTAATACGACCTCATTTCAGAGGCAGCGTCTTTTAACAATTTAACTTCTTGCCATTTGAACTTCCAAAGACATGGCCTGAGCCAAGGAATTACAGATTTTTCTTTAAGCAGTCAGATAACTCGGAGTTCAGTCTGGCAAGATGCAGAGTTCTGGCCGTGATCCAGCTCACTCATCAAGTCCTTGCTTAACAAGGCTTTCAACAGAATTAATTTAGCTTAAAAACAAGTACTTCAATGCTTCACTAGATAAGAATGAGTACGTACTCCTTGAAAAATTACACTTTAAAATACATATTTTGGCTTTTAAACTTGGGAGCTTAATGTTTCCAAGCCTTTTGATTGATAGGCCATTATAGTAATGAATACAGCCAAGTTTTTTGTACATATCCTACAAAAAAAAATACTTAAGGTAAGACTCACAAAGCAGAAAAGCAAAATACACTCTAAGTTTGCATCTGTAAATTTACACCCTGTACCTTTCAAGAATAACTAGAACAGTTTATTACTAATTTTTGTGTGTGTCCATTGGGATGGCTTTTCTGAGCCTGAGAATTGATACTGAAGTGCTCTTTTAGCCCAGCATAGCTATTCATTTTCTCTGGGGACAAATAAGAAAAGCTTATCTTGGTCAAATCGGTCATCTGGGTTCCTCCATTCAAAATCCAACAGCCAAATGGGGAAACTGTGAAGACAAACATTTTTGTATCAGAACATTTAATCATGTGAAAAAGGCAATGGAAAAACCTTATTAGAAGCTTATTCTCATCCATTTCTTTTTTCTGTAATTCAGATAGAGGATCACATTCAGCACCTAACGGTGCTTACCTCATAGCAGCAAACCTCAGAACGCAATGAGTTCATCCATTTCAAACAGGGCATCCAAAACCTACTGTGAAAGGGAATTATCTTCCCCCCCCCCTTTTTTTTTTTTTTAATTCAGATACCTAAAGTTCTTCATTAAGGTCAACAACATGCTGTATATACTCCCACACAGTTAATTTCACATTGAAACTTACCTCCCAATAAAACTGGTCTTCAAAGTACTTTGATACGGGGACGGTCTTAAACAGTTTGAGGTTTAAGATTAAACCTATTTGTAAAAAACATATATCCAATATAAATACATGCATCAGGGAAAACGGAGGATTGTGTGGAACTGGAGGTTTCAGTAACACACATCCATCTCTAACAGATCAAAATACAAACTCAGAACTAAATGTTTCAGCAGAGTCCCTTGACTCAAGCTGACCTTAAATACAAAGAGAGAAACTTGCCAGGATCAAGGCTTGTGTCATTAAAAATTAATTACTCTAGGTAAAAGCCCATTAAACAGCCTGGCAGATTCTAAAAATACATCAAAAATCATTAACTTCTTGCATGAAAAAGGCCTGTGGATTTAAAGCAATCAGGCTTATCCGCACTGTTGCTTGGAATTTCAGATGGAAATATCTAGCGTTTTAAACAATTGGTTAAACACTGATTATTTTAGCTGAATATTTTTTGAAAAATCTGCTTGATTACCTTCTTAACTTCTTAATTGCACTTAGGGTAATGCAAAGATTTTGGATCAATTTAAAGCACAAAAAAACCCCATTTTAGAGTATTTCACAGTAATTTTCATCTGCCAGATGAAAGACAGAATTAACAGCTACAGAAAAAGAGCAGCTGCCATAAACCAGAACGTCACATGGGAAACACATGAGCCCTGACGATCCCAAACCACTGGTGATCAAAGGCCTGGTGCTCAGCTGATGCAAGTGAGGTACTGAAGTTAGCAAAACTTTGCAGATTTATACCGACTGGCCCAAAAAGTGACAAGCTTTAGACAGCATGTTTCTGTCACTAAGACAATACCCAAATGTAAAAATATTTTCATCCTCACACATCTCCTGCCTGAAATTGGAAGGCAGCTGTTAAGCATCTGTTAAAATCAACTTCTTCAATGAAAGAATGGTGCTACTAAGTTATTTATGTTGAATATATCTCTTCAAAAGACTGGCTTTGAAGAGTCCCTGGCATTATGTTTCCCGTGGCTTCTTCTACAAATAATTTACCCACAGAAACACACTTTAGAGCCCCAGTTAAACTGGCCTCTTTCTGGAAAGGGTTGCACTGACATGATAGCAGGTGCAATAAGATGACATACCCCTCGCTGCAAGGAAATGAGGAAGATATCACTGAAACATGTTTTTCAATACTGACCTGTGATAAAACCTGATATCAAGGCAACACTGATGGTCAGGCAGAAGGCACCAACAGGAATCATGACCAAATAACCCAGTCTGAAAAGCAAAACAAGCGTTTTGGATTAAGACTGTAAATGAATTTGTATCTACACGACATTGTACATAAAAACCTCTCATAGAAATTTTGTTATTCTCGAATCTCTCTGCAGCTGCAGCTAGATGTTTTAGGGGATGCTATCAGAAGCCTAATACAGACTTTAGAGGACATATTTTGCTCTTAGAAACCATCATTGTGGTACTAAAACTTCCTTAAATTTATTTGTTTCAATAAGAACATGATGAGAAGTGTAAGCTCCTTATGCTGCACTGTGATTCACCCCTGCATAAACTAAGAAAAATCAGAGAATTTCTCATATGACACATCAGCAGCTTGATTTTCAAAAATAAGATGCCAGTGCCAGATCAAAACAACCTATGGAGAACATCCTTAACTGAGCCCTTCAGCTTTTGTAGGGTGTCTCCCCGAGTATATTTTCCAGTTCAGAGTCCAAACTGGCTTGAGTCCAAACTACCATTCTTGCCCCTGACTCAAAGTTAAAGCCTCATTCAAAGAGAAATTATGATTTCTGCCCCCCCCCCATATTAGCATACAAGGCTCCCCAAAACACATCTCAAAAGCCAAAATGAGTCTTGGAAGGATGCACATCCCCAGCCTTCATCTCCTATGGCTGCTGTACTTAATATCAAATAAAATGGGAGACAGAAAAAAGGACCAAAAGTTTAGTACTAAAGTTTTGATCCAAAGTCTGCTCAATTCTGAAAGTCTTTTTTATTGACTTTTTTGGACTTTAGAGATTATCTTAGGTTATCTGGTATAAAATGATTTATCTGTGATGACGTTCAGGCTGTCTGTATGTACGAGAATTCTTCTCAGGGCACACTACAATAACGATTAGCTAAGCTTATCACATAATAGCAAGAATTTATGTACCTTGGTGAATTAGTCCAGTTTTTTATTACTAAGAGAACAACCTGGGCAAGGGCTCCAAGCACAGCAGGCAAGCCAAAAGTGAAATGAACTCCAGAGGTATCATGAATCTTGAGAGCAGGATTCAAGCATCTCTGGGAAGAAGGAAAGGTTTAATTGATACACAGAAACACAAGTTGATAATAGGATATTGTCTATTGCAGACCCACAAAATGAGCTTTGGTCTTGCAAGCTGCAATCCTGCACTCCACTCAAAAGACTTCAGGTTTCCTAGCTTTAATCTCTTTGAAAGAGAGGTTTCCCTTGCAGTATCCTACATTTGATAAGAAGTTTATACAGCTTATACAAAAACAATTTCAGGTTTTGAGTATTACCTCTAAACAGTAAGATCCTAATACGGCTATCACACTGGAGAGCAGACCCAAAATCATTGCAATCCAAGGATACTCAATACTGTGTGCTGTATAACCAACAGCAACCCCACCAGCTAGCACTGCACTGTGGACATGAGTCTGTAAAATAAAACAACAAAAACACAGAGTGAGAATTCAGTCATCACTTAGACCAGCCCAATATCACAGATTGCTATTCTCACTCAAATGCAATCTCTGTAGGGCAAATTTGGGCCTCTGTATCCTCTGAATTACAATCTGAGAATATAATTTCTAAATTAGAGCTTCCATGTTCTGCTTGGGAGTCTAACAATGACTGACAGACTGAAAACATGGACTTGTTTTTACTTAATAGCTATTATACTTTCAGTGAATTAGTGAAAGTAACAGAAAATTATCTTCTCCGTGCAGTGGTGTTCTCTGATGTCTTACCATTCTGAATTTTCCGTCCTTTGTGGTCAGAACAGACAACATGAAGGCAGTTACAGAACTCACTGCAAGGGCGAAGTAGGTGTTGTAGATTGCTTTCGTCTTGCCGTCCATGGCTAGTACAGAATTGAAGCTTGGCCAGAACACCCAGAGAAAGAGAGTGCCTTGGAGACAAAGACAAGCAGCTATCACTACCTGCTCTATACCACAGTGAATCCACCACAGGCCATCTCTGGAGGGCTCTGGCCCACATTTTGCATTTTCTATAATTCCCACACTGTAAACAAAGGACAACACTTCACAATGCAGACAGTCCTGAGAGTTCCCTGCTATACCAACACCTTCCCAGAAACAACCACTGTAATGTCAGACATACAGGCTGAGGCACAGGTCTACCAGGCCTTCGCGGAGTTGAAGGTAGGATCAGCTTTGCCCTATCTATTGTCCCCTTAAACACAGGTTCAGATACAAGTGGGAACAATTCCACTGTTGATTTCCAAACAATCAGCATCCTGCCTGTTCTGTACAGGCACCATGGGCTTGTTGCTTGGCCAAAATTTCTGCTCCTTTTCATGGAACTGTGGAATAACTCTTCAAAACCAGCTGCAAGAGAGAATGAAAACAAGCCCAGGAGGAAGAGAAAACAGCTCGTGTGCTACAAATCACTCTAAAGAAACCCAAGGTGCACTTTGGAATGCCTTTTACCTTGGCTGCCAGTACGACTGGTACTGGTTGTCTTGCCTCCTGGTAGGGTTTGAAGAGAAAAAAGTGGATGAGCTGAGCCATAAGAACAGAATCCTCTCTACCTCTGCTGGGATTACTCTAGAGAAGGGCTAACAACCAATAACATGAGCTGAGGTGACCATGCTTCACCAACTCAGCTATACACAGCTTAACTTCCTTGTTATTTGTAAAGAGTTGTCTACCAAATAGCTACTCCCTAGCAGGTCCAAAAGAACAATTCACTTTCCTCCTGCAAGATCACTGCAGTGTCATACTTTCATGACCACATAGGCTTCGCTAACAATAGGTAGGAAAACAGGTTCTCCTGCTTCTATGACCTGGGCCCTCACTGTCAGCATTTAGGAATCTCAGCCCCTAAAAAACAAGTTCACTGCTTGGCAGGATACATCTTTTCATAGGTGCGCATGGATACAGATGCACAGATCAAATTCCAGCCAGCAGAGGGAAGTAGGTGGCCTCATACCAGGTCAACTTGACGCGTGGCTCTGAGTGCAGAGATGACAACACAAACAAGTGACAGTTTATTTTGCCTCATCCAGTCATTATATTTTGCTGTCCAGTCAACTTCCATAGCTAATGTTCTGTTCTCCATGCTACAGAGGTACTAGAGCCTTGTGCAATTCACCTCACAATAAAATTTTAAGTGCTCTTTTTCAAGTCAGTGCAGAAGTGACACAGGCATTGTCACTATAAAGCACAACAGTTAAATGCAGCTTCTAGCAACCTTGGCAGCTACTGCTTTTGTACAATCTTATCTTGGCTCCTTGAAATTCAATTTCCATTGCTAATTTTCACCCGTTCAGTGCACCAAGGCAGTGATAACCATGCCTCTCAGACAGAAGAGGCAATTCAAAACCTATGGTAACAGTAGGGACTAGTGGAATGATCCATAGTATGACAATCTTCTTCCCATTGATTAGACAATTAGTCAGTCATTAAAAAAAAAAACAACAAACCAACCAAAACAAAACCAACTGAAAAATCTACTAACAGCATTGAAGCATTCTTATGAGTATCTGCTCATCTACGGAAATAAGTGTCTCAATATGAGTCCAAAGACAGGTGAAGACCTCGGCACGCTTCACGCAACCCTCAGAAGCAGGACGCAAAAAGGAGCTAAGAGGAATTTGCCTGCCTTTCTACCCAGGTTACCTCAGGAATTTTTCAAGATATGGCAATATAATTACTCGAAATAGCAAGCACATGGCTGTAGCAAGCTACACTAAAATTATAATGAAGGCTTAACAGTGTCTTGATGAGTTAGATTAAAATTCTGATCTCCTCAAATTCTCCAGCAAAGCAAGAACTCCAGGAACTCAAAAGATCAGCATTTAAACTTCTCTTTTCCTAAACTGGGTGAAGACTGACCAAAAATTAGACTCTGTAGGCCTTTGCAGAAAGATCTTAGTTCAGGTGGTGGCAGTTACATAACAGAAGTCATAATAATAAAGAAACCAAACTACTTCTTAAAGAAAAAGAATGGAACTCCTATACATTCAGTCTGTCGTCACTCCGATCCTTTCTCGTGTGCCTGTCTGTATCGTATTCCCCACCCTTCACCAGGCTTTTATCTTTTCATTTACATTACTAGGCAGGGACTGCCTTTTTATATCTCTGTACAGCACCTTGCAAAACAAAACTGAACCTTGGCCCCAGCTGGGAACTGAAAGCACTACTGAAATACAAGTAATGACCTCAACTTTGGCGCATAGGTCCCTTACCAATCCGCCTATGCAAGCCCAAAGGGGACAACTTAGGTGGGAGAGGGAACGGTTAACCTGGCAGAGCCTTTATGCTGAGACTGACAAGGGTGAACTAAGCCAGGACCGTTGCAGGAGTGGCTTATGTGCCTGGTAGGAAACACACTGAGACTTCACCAACTCACTGTCAGAAACAACCACCACAGCAGTAGCAGTTTTCGATGGCTGGCTACATTCAGACCTGCACTTTAGATGCAAAAGCTTCAGTGTCCTGTGGCCAGGCCTCAAAAACCTTCCTTATGTTCTCACTGCAATCTCTTCTTCCAAATCGGACGTTAAAGCAAACACCTTACCCAACATTGACAATAAATCCGACTTTGAGGTACTCGCATTCTTCTTAGAGGTTGGTGATGGCTCAGAGAAGCGTGAGGAGACTGCCAGACTAAAGTAGGCTCCAAACAGGTGAACATGCATCAAGCTGATATTGTCTGGAACCTGTATCAATAGAATAATCAAATTTGTGGTTTATTTCATCCCACAGGAAGCCTTCGGTGCAGTTCTGGATGTATTTGCTCATGTAACCTTCCCATAAGCAATTTATTTTCACAGTCCCTCAGTTTATGCATGTGTTATTTATGCAAGATTAAGTTATCTGAATTCAATGCAGCTCATAAACACACAATTCATATACTGAGATTTTGGAGTATGTTTACATTGTACATTAAACGCAGGTCTGATATTGCTGTCCAGGCTGGGCTGGAATACCATTCACACTGGAAACCACACCAGAAAAAAAGCAATTAGTGCCTTAGCATAGGTCAAGGCTTTCATTCATGTGTTGGGGATGGTCAGGGCACGGGCAAGGCCAAATGCGCTACACCCCAATCCATCAGATCAGCTCCCCCTTTAAGGCCAAGAATATAGATATAGCCAATTATATGGATACAGAGTATGCAGGGTTTGGAGATCAATGCCCTTAAGTATATTCCCAAAGTCAGACTTCACCTCTTAATGAAAACATAGCCACAATCTAATTGAGATGAGATAAAAGACACTGCTGTTCCTGTCAGCAGAGCACTAACAAACCACCACAAAGGCAACATTCCAAAGCCCCAGTGAAATTTTCCCCCACGTGCCTGGAAATCATACTACTGTACCTGCAGGAACGTGTTGTTGATCCATCTGCTCATATGGAAAAACATTACCTCCACAACTGTCATCAGAATTAACTGCATAGGATTAGTCTTCCCAAGAACAGCTCCAGTGGAGATGGCCACAGCTGTCACACTCACAGTAGCCTTTGTTATTCTGTAATAAAAGAAAGGAAAGAAGAAAATAATTCTGTAACAGGACACCACCAGGGCCAACGAAGAAAGAATTAAGTAAAATGTACTTAAAAACCCAAAGCCTTCTAAAACGTCCACAAATATAACTGTGCTAATTCACAAACAGGTCCATATAACAAGGCATTATCCTCCACAAAGAGCAATCAGCAGTTCTAGATTATTCCAATTCTAAAACGAACTAATTACCTTTTCAGACCATCTTCGTTTTCCCTTTGAAGAAGGAAAGCTAATAAATCTTCTATCAGCACGGAGCATTGGACACCAAGTACAACGATCAGGAGGTTGAATCCGGTGCTGCTAAATCCGTATCTTTTCAGAAATGTCAGGGAAAAGCCAAATCCAAAAATCACCATGTGGCTGACATCTTGAAAAACTGCATGACAGAAAAGACCAAGACAGCAATGAAGTTATTAATGCAGACTGGATTTCTGGTTTAAATAAATAAATAAATCACAATTAACTAAGAAGCCTTTAGATAAAAATTCAGGTGCCGGTATTACTTAGTACTTGTAAAGAATTCCAGAGCTTTCTTTCCAATCTAGAAGTAATCCGAAAAACAATACCCTTGACCCTGAATTTATTTTTACAAAGTGATCAGAATGGATGCCATAGGATGGGGGTTGAGGGGTCAAAAAGCATGACAGAAATGAAGTACGTTTAGCAATGAAATTTGGACATTCATTTTTCCTGAGGTGAACTGAAAGAGCTTAACTTGGACTTTTCAGGGAGAGTTGCTGTGAATTAGTGCTGATTCATTCCTTGAGGGCATTAGGGAAGAAATGAGTCACAAAGAGAAATCAGTATGATGTCCTCATCTGGGTAGAAGGAAAAGGAACAGAAATAGCAGTGGAAGGAGTTTAATATGGAAACCAGCACCACTGCACAAAAGGAAGAGGCTGTCTGAGATATAAGCACTTGGATCTGTAGGTCTGGAAGCGTCCCCTGGGACATGCTAACAGTCATGTTCTCATACGGTTGTGTTGGCCTGTACCTACAGCAAAATATCGAACTGCTAGTAAGTAGATCTCATTTTCCAAGCTATAAAACAGGGAGGGTAGCACAAGGATGTCATGAGGATTGATCAGCTCATATTTGCACAACACCGTAAATATGTTACACATTATGGCCATAGCATAATCTGCTAATACGTTCCTTTGATTAGTGCACAAAGTATAACTCCAGAATATATTTAAACCCTTAATTCCACTGTATTTACTTCATTTATTTACATCAAGCAATCAAATGGAAAATACTGTCATCCTGAATTCCTACTCTGTAGCACAACAATGCCTTCGCATACCAAGACCTCACAGCGTTAGGCACTTAACACAGAGCAGTGCCTGCCCTCAGAAGTTGGTTACGTTCAGAGGAGTCCAGATTACCACCAACAGGCAGCAGAAAACAGACCAGCAATGCAATTTAGTATCACTTATGTCTTAGTTCACTGTCTTTGCTTTGATCTAAATAAATACACCCCATACACGGCAAAGCAGGGTACTTAGAGGGCAGTAAAAACATTCTACATCTCACTAATACACAAACCTGCTGAATCCCATCTCCGCCACACTGCAAAAATAAAAGCAGGCATTAACCCTTCCTTTCAGAGTAAGGCTGCTGATCTTACCTGGGTAGGAGATGCTTGATCTGGACGCATCATAAGTTGAGAAGAAAAAGAGGACAATGAAAACAGCTTCCAGAAAAAGGATTAGCCACGGCACGTTATTTCGGAAGTTGGGGTATTTCGAAGGCATTGTGCACTAAGCACAAACACATTAATATTTTTTTCTATAAAACTGTTCCAGTAACCTCAAACCAATAGAAAAGGAGGGGGGGTGGCAGGAATAAAAACTCAGAGATAAAAAGCCCAAGAGGCGTCAGCAAGGAACAGTTCCTTATCTGTGGCATGTCAGGAGCCCAAACTTACCACAACTGACATGGACTGAACTCAAAAAGTACTCACGAACGCAAACATACCAAGCTGTCAATACCGTAATGCTTGAGGATATCTCCCATCCAGTACTTCAGCTCCTGTTGAGCTGTACCTATCAGCTAAATGGCAAGTAAAGAAGAACATGGACTCATATAAGAGCAGGATGTTGAAGTTTATGCAAAACCATTATTTATTTACCTTGCTCGTATCCATCCTAGACCCGAGTCCCTTCACGTAAAGGCTGGGGCAGGTCCCGTTGAGATTCTCCATGTTTCTTGGTTAGGATGTAGCTCTACACCCATGTCCCACAACAAACCTTCTCATATGTGAGTCCAACCCAACACCAGAGAATCAAGAATGTCTGGACATGTAAAGGAGATGTAGCATTTCTTACGCTACTTGTGAGATCAGCCTATTGTTCATCGTATGGCTACGGAAACAGCTCCAGTGAGCACTCTGGAAGACCCTGGTAATCCCCAGGCTGGGAAGCCGCAGGCAGACAGCACCATTCAGAGCGCTGCAGGCTTGTAACCAAGAACCAAACCACAGACCTACATCCTCCTGATTCTTTAATTCAGCCCTAGCCTTCATCCAGAAGCTTATCAACATCTATTACCACATTGTAGCTACGAGCTATCTGTTGCCTTAGAGCTTCTGAGCCTTTTGGTAGGGCACGGGATTTTGTTGTTGGTTTTTTGCTTTGTTTTGTTTTTTAATCAGAAGCCATTAAAATGAGCATTTTGGGCACATGAGCAGGCTATATGGTGTAAGCTAACTATGTTCAGTACATCCCTACGCATAGACATCGTAATTTGTGAGGTAAGATTATCTGGCTGTTTAGGACAATTTATGAATCCATACTATGAACATTACTATCTTCTCAGTACTCACTGTAAACTGAGCTTTTGGTAAACTGAACCCTTCTTTGTTCAGGTAGGCCAGGAGATTAAAGTACTGTAATTATGCCTCAGACTTTCTACTTCGAGGCCATTTCAAACCGAGTACTGCGCTTGCATGCTGGTGTTTGAGATAGTAACAATGCATACAAATGGGTAGAAAGCCACCTACTGGTGACAGAAATATGTATCAGACAAAAACAGATGCAGAAAAATTCCAGTTCGCTTGTATTTTAGGACATTCCTCCCGCAAACCCAGGCTGTATGGGACAATAGTAGTTTTCAAGCCATGTGTGAAAGGTTTGCGTTTGTGGTGATAACTCGCACCTTCCTCACATGCAGTATCAAATTGTTTTATCAGCTTTTACTTAGACCTAATAAAACCATAATTTAAGTATCCTTACCCCAATTTCACAAACTCCTGAACAACATTCAAAGGACTTTCCTAGACACAGAGAGCGCTACCCTGACTTCAGAAAAATCAACATTCAGCTCCTTTTCATAGGAATTCTGTGATCATGTGGGCAATTCAGACAGAACCAGAACATCTGGTGAACGTTCTCTAGACAAGAAAAAGATTAACAGCTGAAACAGCAATTTAGAAACTGGTTTAGCTAACTGGTGCATTGTCTTTGTATGGTTTATAAATGCAACGTATCTAATTAGCGTTCATCTGTTTCCTGCAAGACAAACCCTTAGGACTCATACCCTGGATGAGAACGACCCAGAGCTCCTTCCACCATTTTGCCCTGGTCAAATGAACACAATCAGCTCTTTTGCTGCTTGTTCCCAAATCCCCTGTCAGCATTAGCACTCAGGGAAAACACACCAAAGGCTAGGAACTGACCCATGCTTTTCCCTCAGGATGACCTGCCGCACTGCAAACGCTGCTGCTCGCATTTCCAGCTCAAAACTCCCTCCCAAACACAAAAGACCTACTACACTCGGTGATCTCAGACAGAGTGAAGTACAGAACAGCTTTCACATCAGAGCTCTGCTACCAGCAAAACGTCCCCATCGCCTCGGCCAAGGGTTCCAGCCGCCTCACAAGCATTCCTCTGGTTTAATGCCCTGTCGGGACCCACACCGCTCACACTCAGCCCAGCGTCACGTAACCCTCGCTCAGGGAGGCCCGTTATCCCGGTTTTTTTTTTAATCTGCCCACGGCACCCAGCCCAGCTGCGGGCGAGGCCGGAGAACAGGAGGCAGCAAGGAGAGACGCGTTGTCTCCCAGTCAGCCGAAAGGCTGATGGGTGGCCGAGGCGGGCCAGGCCGCACCGGCGGCCTCCCTCAGGCTCGGGGGCCGCTACTGGTTTCCTCACGATTTCCACAGTCCAGACGGAGGGTTTAGGCCTTGGGACGGGACTCTGCCCAGCGGCCCCCGGGTGAGGAGGCCCAAGGCCCGGGCACCGGGCCCTCAGCCGGCGGCGGCGGGGCGGGGCGGGGGCGGCGCCCGGCCGTGACTAGGCAGCCCCTGGCCAGTGGCGGCGGTAGGACCGCCCCTCGCCTCCCATTGGCTGATCACTCGCCCCGCCTAACAGGCCTCCCTTAGGGACTAGCCTTCCATTGGCTGAAGGCTGACTTCCCTCCTGGCCTCTGATTGGCTCATCTCCAGCCACCGTCCGTCTTTGGGCCGATCGGGAAAAGAGAAGCCAAGTCGCCCCGCCCTCCTCGCTTCCTGCCCCGCGATTGGACAGCTCGCTTGTCACTCTGTTGTATGCGTCCTTTACTGGCTGGAGGAGTCCGTCAGTCAGGCCGAGGGTTGGTTTGGTTTTTTTTTTAATCTTCTGGCGGGCTGTCAGCACAGGGCGCGACAAGCTGCCTCCGCTTACCTTAGCACCCGAGACTTTGCTTTTCCTTTCCTAACACGCTATTTGTCAGCCAGGTTGTCAATCAAGTGTGAGGGGTTGTACTTCAGTGCGACGGTGACAGAGGAAATTGAGCCCTCCTTTTTCCGTTTCCGAATGGATAGCTGAGCTGTCCTTTTATTTTTATTTTTCTGTTCCATTGGGCCGTCTTGCTGTCGATCACAATACGGGGCGGGAAGCAGCCCAGAAGGACAGTAGGCGGGAGGAGAACAAACCCTGCTCAGGGATTGGCCCACAAGCCATCAATTCACGAATCCTTCTCCTTGACGAGCTCTCGTGGCCATCAATCAAGGGTGTGGGCGGGCCACGCGGTAGCGTGGGGTGGGACCAACTTTCTGATGTCGCGATAGGCTTTCTCGGCCGTCCGTCTACCTTTCTCCGTTGCCGATTGGTCGAACGCGCCGTCATTCCGGCGAGGTCAACCGCTTGATTGGGCAGCGCCAGGGGAGGTGGGGCGCTGCGCGGCGGCTGCGCGGGGGGACGCGGCGGGGAGGGACGGACCAGGAATTATTTTTATTTCTTTGTTTCCCGGGGAAAAAAAAAAATAAAATAAAAAAAAAGCCNCATGGCGCCCTGTTCCCCCTCAGGCGCTGCCCCGCCCCGCGGCCTGGTCTCGCCGCCGCTAGGCCGCACCGGCCCCTCCGTCACCCCCTCACTCGCTCCCGGCTCCGGCCAGACGTCGGGGCCGGGGGGGGAGCGCGGGATGTGGCGGGGGGGGAGCCGCTGGGCCAAGGCCTGTGCGCGCCGCCTGGGGNTGGCGGGGGAGCAGCTGCTGGCCAAGGTCCTGTCGGCGCCGCCTGGAGGAAGCAGCGAGGAGCCGGTGGGAGCTTTCCCCCCGCCTCCCCCGGGCTTCGCCCCGTGCGGTGGGGCCCTTCGCCGCCCCGTCTCCCGGGAGAGGTTTCCTGACCGGGTTCTCACGGCTGGGCTTTCCCAGAGGTGCTAAACCTGTGAACGGCGTGCTGCGGAGCTTTGACAACGGCAGCGTGGTAGAGCAGGCTGGCATCTGGGCCGCCGGCTTTCGGCGGGCGGCAGCCTCTCACGTAAGGCCAACAAACTTGGCTTTCACGTGGTGGCGAAGGTACCTGTCCTGCGGCCTCTGCAGTGGAAGCATGTCAGAGCGATAGGTGTAGCAGCAAGGGACGCGAGAATTTGTGTGGGTGATGCCTGGAGCAGGGATGGATGGCTTTGTGGTGAAAGCACGGCGGGTATCTGACTCGCCTCTGACCTACGAAATGAGAAAGGGAACTGTAGTGAAAGGAGATTCACGCTCTTGGGCACGGGATGTACCTCATGGGTGCCTTGGAATAAGGGTGTGCTTTCCAGGTGTTTACCTGTGGAACGCACCAAAACACAGATTCCTTAGCATCTGCTTGTTGTCCGTGTATTTTAATGAGTACTTTAGAGCTCTGCCCTCCTAAGTATCTCTATGCCAAATTTTATATAAAATACAATAATTATTTGTTTCTGAATAAAGAGGAGTTTGTTTTAGTAGAGGCTGGAAAGCTGGCTTTTGAAAGTTACCGTAAGCATAATGTCCCATTCCTGTTTCTAGTTCAGTTGAGGTTTATATATGCAGTGGCTGGAAACTTGAGCAAACTCATACAATGCAGATGTTAGCTTTGCATGAGGAAAACAGTTGATAGTGAGCTCTGACTGTAATAAATTTGTTTCAATGTACTGCTTATCTCAGTTGTAGTGAATCTCTACATGACACTAGACAGCAGCTTGTTGCTTTAGACTCCCGAGCTTTTGAGAAAATGGTGCTTGGATTGTTAAGGAAAAAACATCTGTTGCTTAGAAGTTAATGTTTAAGATGAGTAGTCTTAGGAAAATAATTCAAATGTAAGGCATTCCTTATATCATTACTTAGTTTTCAAAAGTAATTCAAAATCACATACTCTCCATTACCTTTGGGCTGACTGGCTGGAAAGATGGGGTGAGAGAAGGAGGGAAAACCAGAAAAAGATGAGAAGAACACCAGCTGATGAGTGCGTTCAGCATTTAGAGCTGTTAAAGTTGCGTGAACAGCTAGTAGAGGCATCTGGCTGCTTGTACTAACTTCTCCTGGAATGCTTTAGTTCAGAAATAGGATTTTTAGCCTTTGTTTCACGTGGCATTTTGATAAACAGAAGAAGTCAGTGACTTCAAAGTATTGTCCCACAGAAAGAAAAGAGAAACTAGTGTGAAGGCTTGCCTCTTTGGAAATCTAACCAGAGAGAGATACTTCTACATAGATTGTGGCGCTCTCTGTCTTGTTGCTTTTGCTCTCCTCCTTCCTTCTCCTTTTTTTTTTCCCCCCTCCCTTTATCTCTCTTTTCCCCCATAATTCAGAGGGATTACATACAGGTACTTATCATATAACTATAGATTTCTAAATTCTTGTAATTACTAGAGTTATTTACTCACCTTAATTGTCACTGTCAGCTTACACAAACCCAGTAAATACAGTTATCAGTAGGTAGCATCACAGTGTTGTAAGCAAAGCAGCTAGGCTGAACAAACAGCATGCTGGAGATACTTAACTCTTGTAGGATTTTTGTTTGCTTTTTAAATTAAGACCAATCTTCCCACTCTTATTCCCTCTCCAATCTTTCAATGCAGAGCTAGGCACAGCTCTCACTGATAGACACATGTGAGTGTAGCTGAGAGCCACAAAGCTGGAGTTTTGGAGCAGGTGAAGCAGTGAAAGAATTGTCCTGCAGTAAAATTCTGGTGGCAGGGTTCACTACATATGTAAATCTGAAGCAGATTGTAAGAGGTGATAGAAAAATAACTTCTCGTCACTGAACAGAGTTAGAAATGGAAAATCCTGGGTTGCATTGGAAAATGTGAATATCCTGTCTCCCTGAATGTTAATTTTTTTGGCCAACTTCTGCAGTATCCTTTTTAACAAGTTTATCTAAAGGTTCATGACACTTCTTATTTGAAAATTTACAGCTGTAGCTCTTTAAAGTACTTTCCCCAACATTCACTACCTAAATTAAATGGACTCTTTGGCCTCAGCCCTTTATAAACACTTCCAAAGCTCTTCCTGACCAATCTTCCCCACTGCCCCTTCTCCACCAAATTTTCACCAGCCACCCTCCCTATTGTTCTTCAGACTGCTTTTTCCTTTCTGCTGTTTTTTGTTCCTTCCGCTGTCTGCCTTATTTACCCCTTTTTTTTCCCCTTTCAGTTTAGTTTTGCTCCCCGTTTACGCTCTAAGGTACTTGAGGCTGCGTCCAAGTGCTGTGTAACACGGCAAGCCAGCGCTGCCATTAGCAGCTTTGCTCTCTGTGCTGCAACTGAAGCCTTGGATGCCAGTGGTGCAGTGTCACAGCTTCAAGGGAATATTGCTACCTGTTCTCTGAAAAACCTGATGAATCCCCATCTAATATTATGTGCAAGCACGATAAAGACTTGTGTTATCTGGAAGTATTGAAAGAACACTATTATAATTAAAATATAACTCTGCTTTCAATAGTTCTTCAGCAAACTAATGGTAGGAATAGTGAGAGCTCTTGTTATTGTGTATGTTCAAAACTTTGCCTTTTCACTTTTTAAGCTATCCATTGCCATTGTTTTACTATGTGTGAGTGATTAACATCTTATACTTTTGACACTGTGCATGCATTGAAACCTTAATTGTTAATTAAAATATTCATTGCAGGTTGTCATCAGTTAAGCAATTAAAGTTTACTTGTTATTGCTTGTTTCTAAGTCTTCCCAGTTCTCATCCTTGATCTGTTTAAAATCCTTCAGCTTTATTGCTGATACTGCTTGTTTTGGCTCTACTGAGTCATATTGGCATTTGCTACCAATTTTGTAGTTGGTTAAGATTTGAGATGACTTCCACATGTTATTGGCTTAACTTCCACATCAGCTGTCTTAGGTTATGTATCATGGCTTTTCTGACAATAGTCCTTAAACACTGCATATTCCTTTAGTATTAGGATTTTTTTTTTTATTTTTTTTTTAGCCCTATATATATATTGCCCTTTATCACAGACCGTACCTGGGCTGGCAGCCAAGTGAATGCCTGGGAGGATGTGGATTTGTCTGTAATCGCCAAGTGGTTATGGAGATGCCTGCTGATGGCAAACAGGGAGTCTGTGCCCCTGGGCATCGTACTGGGCAGCGTTTCTTGATATCATGATCCCTTTGCTAAGATACTCCTGTGGTTCTGTATGCTGCCTAACTTCTGTTATGTCTTATTTCCAAGGACTTGATTTTTGGCTCTGCTGACAGCCAAATAAACTGTTCATTACTAACTCCAGGAATGTGGCCCTTTTTTAGGCTCTTTCTTTTCTTTTCTTCTCTTTTTTTTTTTTTTTTTTTCCCTTTCTTTGAAATCCATAATTATTCTTCCTACTGATTTATTCTGGCACTTTTTTTATAAGCTTCCTATACAGAGGAAAACAATTTCTTCTCAACCTGCCCTGGAGGTCTGTAACAAACCAGCAGTGCTACCTCTTATGACTTAAATTCAGGTCTCAAATCTAATTTAGCTTACATTTAAATGTGTTCTACTGTGTCAACCCAATGCTACATGTAATATTGCTTCTCTCTGCCAGTGACTTTCATTCCCTGCACACTGCAACTCCTCTAGCTTTATTTTATGTGTTCTGGACTGGGGTGTTTTCAGCAGTTACCACAGTGGTCTAACAGTTTCTCTTGTTTCGGTACTACAAAACTGATTGCTGATTATAGCCTGCTGAACCACGGGCGTATTACACTTGCTTCCAGAATTACTGTAAGAGTTTTTCTATTTTGTCTTCCTTTACTTGCATTTCCATAGTTCAGTGAGGGATATGTTCTACGCCATATCAAGACACCGAACAGTAGTCAGGGAGGTTTCCTGGCATTCTTTGTTTCTCTTCCTTTTCAAAAATTTAGTTGGCAAGTATTTCACATAATAGTTTCCAATGTGCATACCACATCCTAGTGGTCATGTTTTCTCCCTTGCATACTTGCTGTGCTTGTTCTGTACTACTCTTTTTGCCCACCAGTAATACTCTTACATATATATGTATTTTGTGTGTGTGTTTACCTATATGATGTTTTTTATTTTAAAATCTCTGGTGATACTCAGTCAGCATCCCCAATGTTCTGTCTGGCATTGGATGGGTAACCTTGAGGTGGTGGTTGTTGACTCTTTGGTAATTTCACACGCGTGCTAAACTTCAGCTTTCTAAAGCCTACCTCTGCATTTAGTGCCCTGCCAGCCTCAGGATACCTTCCACTCCATTGTCTTGTGTGAGTCAGGCTGCAGAATGAAACATGCCATCAATTCTGCTAAGATTCACTTTCCAGCCTTTGGGACTTGCTGATAGTAGTGGAACAGAATAGAGGCTTAATTTGCTACCAGTTTGAATATGGGGTGCATAATTGGTTTTGTGTGTTTTTTCTAGAGATTTTCTTGAATGTTTTTACCTTACAGCAAGTGCAATGTCTGTTTCCATGGGGTAGTAAAAAGAGAACAAAGAACAAAAGGGGAGAAAAAAAAAAAAAAGGAAATGGCATCTGGCACTTGGAGGGGGGGGAGGAAGAATAAGGAGGAAAATTATTTGTTTGAAAATTCAAAAGGGGAGCACAGCCACTGTTGGGTTATGAATAAATCTTTATGTCCAGTATACATTAGCAATCAAATGACCTTTCACAGAATTTGCAGCACTGTAATCACTGCTTCTTCCAGTTCGGTACCCTGCTCTTCTCATGAATGTGTCCATCCTTCCCCCTCATCTTGTATTACCCTACAAGATTAGATACCATATGCTAGTTTTATAGGGAAAGCCCTGTCCTTCTTAAACCTCTAGCAGATCACTGAAGTCAGATTTTTTTGACACGTGTCAGAAAATTGGATAACCCAGATTTTAGGTATTTATCTGCAACAATCCTCTCCTGTATCAAGAACAAACTCAGAATTATAATTGGCATCATGGAATATATTTGAGCCTTTCTAATATAAGGGCTAGGGAGGTTAAAAGCACTTCTGCCTAGTGAATATTACCTCAAAGTGAGGATACTGACACAGCAGCTATCAAAATTGGAAAAATGTGTGGATGTGCCCAGAAAGATCAATGACTATCAGAGGTTCACAGGCATCAAATGGCTGTGCTGGATTCCGAAGGAGTGCCGGCTGGCTGGGTGATAGGATCGGCGTGTTGGAGGGGAGGCACAGTGGGGACAGAGACTAGATAACAACAGAAACGCACCGAAGGGAAGAACGGTGTCTGGCAGGAATCAAGGGATTGAAGAGCAAAGATGAAGTAAAAGCAGCTAGTACAAAGCAGCAAAAGGGAGGAGGGCTATTGCTAAATTTTGTTAGTCACTTCATTCATGTGATCTTATTTGAACGGTCTGTAGTATGAAAAAACACAGCAGAAGAGCAATTAGCCTGTCCAAACGAGAGGTCCGTTAGCTCGTTTTATTTGGGGTTTAATTCTTGCTGGACATTTTGTAGCTATCGTGAATTTAGGTGTTCACTGATGAGTCTGTTCACTAAGCACTTGCAAACTAACTGATGAATTGTGTGCTTGCCAGGAACAGCAAATCTCAGTGTGCAGCATACCTTTATGGAAGAAGGAAAGCTGAGATTTGTAGATTTGTGTTCCTTTCTTCCTCCTACAGAGATTGCCATCCGCAGACTACAGTGTGCGGCAGGGACACCCGAGCTGGTTGTAACCTAGCTGTGTATGTAACTGTGGCAGCGTGGAAGCTCAGCACAGTTTGTAAAACCGGCCCATTTCGAGGAGGGAGCTGGTGTCTTTAGGCTGCTACCAATACCGATTTTTTTTAAAGCTGGGGTGGAGCGTTTAATTATTGACTGCAGTGTCTGACTCTGCAGTCCTGCATGCTTTAATGGAGGGAGGGAGAAGGGGGTCCTGATGTAAAAAACCAACCAAACAAGCAAAAAAAACCCCAAACCAAAAATCTCCCACAATTGATGGAGTATAATACCTTTAAAATGTTTTCTGTAAGTGTGTGTATGGATGTGGACTCATGCAGTTGAATACCTATGTAGAATATATTACACAACAGTGAACTTTATTGCTGAGGCCAACATAAGTGAATGAAGTCTTTTATAAAAGGAAATAACTTTCTTGTGTCTTAGTCTTGTACTCATTAAATTCTTAATTGCTTTTGAATCCTTCAGATGACTGAGTAGTAGGCTCTTTAATATTGTTGGGAAAACCTTATTACAGAAGTTGTATTGCTACAATTTCACTTAAAAAGGTGGTAAATGTCACCGTGGCCTTCAGATTGATATGAATTTCTTATTAGAAATCACTTCAATGGCTGTATTACAGAACTCTTATTCAGCAAATGCTTTAACTTAGAGTGGCACTTAACAGTGGAAAAGCATTAGTTCTGATAACCCTATTTTGCTAGGAAAAATGTAGTCTCTTTATGGATTTCAGTGGCAGAAAAATAAACAATAACCATAACTTTAACACAGGGAAAAGTGCTTGCACAACACAACTGCTTTTCCAGCTAAACAGACAGAATAATGATTGCCTGGGTGTGATGCCTTTATATATTTTCTCAAATCTTAAGAGCTGCACATGTACGAGTCAACAGCATGGTCAAAACGAACACAGTGGGGACTGTGTACCCAAGTGTCTGTCACCTTTTATGTCTACCTGTTCTCTGAATGCAGCTGCTTTTCACATGTCTCTGTTGAAGATTTAAACTTTGAAAGAGAACAGCAGCATATGCAACCACAATCGGTCAGGAGAAATCTGCCCATTTAAGGTTTTTTGGTGGGTTTTGTTGGTTTGGGTTTTTGTTGTGGATTTTTTTTTTTTTAAGTACTTATGCTGTAGTTTCTTTCTTCTCCAAGAGCAGTTTTTGACTAAGTGGCTATGGATGGATCTGTAAAAACTGAAAAAAGCAGTGCCTTAACTTTCCAAGTGTGTCATTAATTTTGTTGCCATTAATTAAAGAGGCTACAGGAAGCACTTTAATTTGCCCCCCCTTTTTTTTTTTTTTTTTAGTACCATTATGGTAAATGAGAACAGCTAACCAAAAACTCTTCCATTGGGGGAAGCCTTAGGACCAGGACAGTTGATCAGGGTGACTTTCTGATGCATGCAATTAATCTTTGATTCACAAGAAATCAAAATGTTTTCCCAATCGTGTGGTTTGGAAACTGACCTCGTGTGACAAGTAACGTAAGTGAGAATTGGATGAGTAGTTCAGTTGTGTCTAAACCTATGCTGGTACGGAAGGTCTTTCATAGAAGTTTTTTATTTTGTATCTTCTCTGAAGCTCCAAACAACTTCCTAAAAAAGCCACATGTCCACGAGCAGCGCAGAAACTTGACCCTACCTGGCACTGTGCATGCACACTCTTGGCAACTTATCAGTAAACATTCCAGGGCAAAATTCTTCTGGTTTTATTGGCAGTATGATAGAGGAGAAAAAGTAAGTTACTAAAAGGAAAACCTGGCCTTGATTAAAAAAAAAAGGAAATATATATTTAAAATCCCACCTTTGTTGTAAGCCAATGCAGTGCAACAAGGCAGTTGCATTTTGGGGAACTGGAGTAACGTACTAGACCTCTGGGTGCTGGGTTTTGGAGGAAAACGGGCTTTGCTCCCTCCTTTTTAGCAGAATGGATTGGGCTGATCCCTCAAGTGCTCCTGTGTTAGTTAGGTATGATCTCAAAATATTTTAAGCTCTATAGCCAAGAAGGGTCATCAATGGTTCAAAATGCAGGACTAAGAATAAGAGAATGGATCTTTGAAATGATTTAAAAAATAGACTGGTCTCAAGTCTCATGTGCCTCCATTTTTCTGGTTTGTTTTGTTTTTTAAATGGCTGTATTTACTTTAATGTGGATGTTTTCAAATACAACTCTGACAACTCAATATCAAAACAGTCTTCCTAATTGCTACAGTTATAGGCTTAAAATATATCTCAATTTATTGGTGTTGCAGTTTGTGTTAAATGTGGAAAATGAGTGAACATCTGCAGTCTGTTGAGGAGAGGGAACACAGAAATTTCTGAGCTCCAAGTGCAAGAGTGCAAACTAGAAGAGAAGCATTTCAGCTGTGACAGTGTACCTGTTGGCAAGACTTCACTTTGTAAAAATATGCCACAAAGCTAAAGGGAGATTGTCACTGAATGTCTTGTAAGAGCAGAGCGCCTTCTGTTTCTATGCTACTTTAAAAATAAATGCAGTTGAATATAATTAACTTCATTAGACCCAGCCTGATTTTAATGTAATAATAAAACTTCCTATTTTGTAAAATTATTTTGGATGCAGTTTTCTTGCCTGTATTATAGTCGTTTATAGTTTCTATTCCTGAACTGTTAATTTAAAAAAAAAAAAAAAAATCAATCTCTCTTTTGGAAATACTGACCTGAAATTACCTTTTTTTT
>VXBL01009716.1:267830-287436 GCA_013400195.1 Aramus guarauna
TTTTTCTTTTCAGTACTTTTCTGTATCTGAAGTTCCTGGTAGTGTGGGCCCTAGTACTGTTGGCAGATTTTGTCCTGGAGTTCAGATTTGAGTATCTGTGGCCATTCTGGCTCTTCATCAGGAGTGTTTACGACTCCTTCAGATACCAGGGTTTGGTAAGTATAACACACAATTACTGTCCCTTTGTAGGGAAATATTGCAGTATTTCAGGGTGTATTCCATGTTATCCAACTAACTTAGTGGTGCTGATGATCATTTTCACAAGAGGAGGAATTTTCAAGTGACTGTGTGACCTGGGCTCAAGTCTCTTCTCTCTGGCTGCCTAATTAATCTGTGGCAAGTGGAAGAGAAATATATTTCACCATAGGAAAATATAGTGTGAATTCCTGAGGTTAGTGAATTGGTTTATATCCCTGTATAACAGGGTTTTCTTTAAAATTAAACAGAAGCCCTTGTCTGTTTAGGTTATGTACTGCTATTTCAGAGTTAATGACACTGCTGGGTTGTCTTCTTGTTTTAGTTTGGTTTTTTTCCAGAAGGAGAGTATAGTACTGATAATACTATATCAACAGTCTAAATGAAAGTCTTCAAACAAAATAATAAGTAATAAATGTGGCTGTGTGGAGACTTGGAAGAGTGGATGGGCACAAATTCTCAAGTTACACCCATTCTCTCTTAATTGGCTAAGTTTCTACTTTCCCTGGCTGGATTGCTCCATTTCTGTGCCCTGATTATAAACAACACTAGTGTTTCTATGTTGAAATCGTTAATAAACAAACTGGTAATATTTGCTGGAATAAACAAAAAACACTCTTCTTTCCCCCCCACCCCTCCTTTCTTTTAGGCCTTTTCAGTATTTTTTGTTTGTGTAGCATTCACATCAAATATAATCTGTCTGCTCTTCATACCAATACAATGGCTGTTTTTTGCTGCCAGCACGTATGTTTGGGTACAGTATGTCTGGCACACAGGTAGGTCACTATTCTTTATTTACATCTTAGTGATTTGAATAGGTATCTTACATATTTTAGTAACACACAGAAACCCTCTTCTGTTTGTTACCACATTTGTTTTACTGCACTTTTGTTCTATTAAAAAAAAAAAATGTTCTTTTGCTTTTGTTAGTATGCTGATTTGCACTTGATAAATGTCTGGGTTCATCTTGTAGTAGTTTAATGTTTGACCAATGGAACTGAAGGTTTATAAAAAGGAATTCCAGAACAATAAAATCATAATTTAAATTTGTGTTAGTCATATCTTTGTGTCAACTGGATTCAGTTTCTGAGCAAAAAGGCTGGTAATGCCAGTGGCTACCCCAACAGTTTGACACGTGTATGGAGAAATCTCCCCACCACCCCTACCTTCCTTCCCCCCCCCTTTTTTTTTTTATCCTTAGTTGTTTGGTTTTGTGGTGGTTTTGGGGGTTTGGTGGTTTGTTTTGGTGTTTTTTTTTAATAAATCCTTGGGTTCTGGGGTTTTGGGGCAGCAGTTGGATTGGGGGAAGTGACTTAATTTGCTTGAGCACTAATAGTTGACATGGGTTACATATATGTCTTTCCCTCAATCAAAAAAATTAGGAATAAAACTTGATTTTTATTTTTAGAGGTAAATTTTCTCTACCCAAGTCCTTTGGATTTGGGGCTTTTGTAATATTTCATGTTAGACTTGCCGTCAGATCACAAGAAATTGCATGGATCATTTCTCTGCTTACTGGTGAAAGCAGTCATCTTTCTGACAAGTTAGTCATTTATAATAATGACAATGTGGGAGCTAATGGAAGATGCTGTGAACCAGTTGCTGCCCAATTTAAAAAATCTGGAGTTATTTTTGGGATTGTATTAAGATGTTAAAGTGTTATCTGAAGTTGTTCTCAGAGTTGATCTTTTTAGGTGGTATGTCTACCTAGCTGAAATGTTGAGTCCCTTTAAGCTGACAGTTTCTGCTATAGGTTTCTCATTTATGCAGAGTGCAGCTGTTCAAGAGAGACCAAAGCAGAGACCATAATAAATAACATCAGGGCCTCAGACTAATGCTTTTTCTAGTTTCAAATTTGAGACTTGTTTCCAGACCAGCACGCAGTATGTTGATGTCAGTACGTAACAAAGAACGTTGTTTATTCTTTATGAAGCTTGTGGCTTGTAACTGCAAATTGATTTGTGGAAATTTACAGTGGCTATAAGGCAAGCAACAGTGGTGTTTGCCATTGGCCAAGAGGTTTAAGACCTTAGTTTTGCTTGGCTACTATTTTACATTCTCACCAGTAGTGCTGGAGAGAGAAAACAATACAGCGTCCTCAGTGTTCCCCTGGTGTGGAGTTTTCAGTCGCAGAGTGTTGCCTGCATTACTGTATATGGAGTAACCAGTACTGTGCTTACTCACTCCTGTTTTCTCAGCTGGTTTGCTCACTGCTGCTACTAAGATATACCTAACTTGGAGTGAAAAGTAGTCCAAGCTTACCACTTCTGACTCAAAGATCATAAGCTGTAACATTACCTCATCTTCTGCAGTTTCTTCCATTTGTGTTCCTTTTCTGTATAGGGTTTTGTGCCAAGCTATTTCATTAGCTGTGCATCTGTTATTTTTCACTGATGCCTTATAAAAGTAATAAAGCAAGATAAGGAGACAAAAGTTTACAGTTGGTTTAAAATAAAGATATCCTAGATACTTTATTCTGAAAAAACCCTCTTACAATTCCGTGTATGTCTGTCTGAAAATTTCCCTTGACTTTTGGAATGTTTTAAAAATAACTTTGAAATATTTGCTGCTTGTAATATATTACTAAAGTGTTTCTCTTTTTCTCTTCTCTCAATAGAGAGGGGTGTGTGCTTACCAACAGTATCACTGTGGATACTTTTTGTTTATATTGAAGCAGCCATTAGATTTAAAGATTTAAAAAACTTCCATGTAGACCTCTGTCGTCCATTTGCAGCACACTGGTAAGTGGGTTTTTTTTCTCCTTTTCTTATTAACCTTTATTTCACCAGGGAAATTAATATTCAGGGCTTTTTATTTTGGTTCATGGCTTGGCTGTTTGATTTTCCTCTCACACATCTGTCATTAAATATTCCCCAAGAAATACATGCTAAACATTAAGTAAGTGCAACCTTTCTGAAGATGCAGTGCTTGTGAGCAGTAGGGAATTCGTAGCATGGATATTCCTAGCGTTTCTTGAAAGTTCTTGTCATCAGTTTACAAATGTTATATTTACATAATGAATAGATGGTAAAAGCAGCAAAAAAAAACCCCAGTTTCACTAATAATATATGTATCTCGTTATGAAAACTTTTTTTTTTTTTTCCCCTCCTCTGTAACGAAGCACTCCTCTTTTTCCCCTTAGACAAGAAGGTTTGTCATGAGTGTCTGATTTCATGATTCACCAGAGGAAGTGAATAAGCTTCACGTTGAACACCATGATAGAAAATAAAAACCAAACACAACTTATTACACCACTACTTTGGAAGTGATAAGTGACTTCAGGCAAAAGACATAACTGCAGAGTATCCGTATCTGGAAGAAATGCACTTTTATTCGGCAGGTTTTTAGCGTAGTGTGCATTGATCAGGCTACGTTTAAAATGTGTCCTGTTTTTCCTGGAGTCATTTGGTCCAGTTCCATGTGATACAGTCTCCAATGAATTAGACATCTGTCATTTTAATTTATATTGTCTGCATTGTGCAATAAATCCCTTAAACACTAATTAAATGCTATAATAGGTTACAAAAGCACTTTGGAAGCTGTGAAGAAAGGTCTTTCTGCTGCTGAATTGGATGCAAACATTTTAGCTTGTCATCAGAGTTTTAGAAGGGTAGCTACAGCTGGCTTTACACAGTATTACAAAAGAAGCATTGGCAGAGATAATGTCAGATGCATATGCAAATGATTCTTGAGTTCTGGCAGCTTACTTAGAAATGCGATTTGCACAGTGCTATTACCGAGCAAAGAATGAGAAGATTTTAATGGTTAATAGTCACCTGCATCTGAGTTTTCCCCTGATCTAGGACACCTTCAGTGTTTAAAAATGCAACTTAACTGTGCTTTATTAAAATACTTGTCAAAGATACACTTATTTTTATACAGGGATGTCTGCTCATTGATTGAGTATTCTTGTTAATAAATACACTAGCGTGATTTGATAGCATTCTGTATTGGTGCAGTTGTCACAAGCTAATAAGAATACCTAAATTCTGCATGATGCTGATATGCAAAAAATAATTCCAAAGTTCTGTTATGCTTCTGTCATCCTTGTCAACAAACAGAACAGCAGAGTCTGGCTGGAAGTGAAATTCTTCATATCTTATCTGTCGGTAAGCTAAGTGGAAGAACTAAGTTTAGAGATTAGATATTTTTTGCTTACAGCTTCAAGGTCAATCTCCTAAACAAGGAGTTTCCAAAGGCTGTTTGTTGCCCACAAAATATGTCTTAATTATGGCCATCCTCAACAGAGGCAGGTGGTTACTGAGGCTTCACCTCCAGGGTCATTTCTAGCTGTACCAAGTGTGGGTGATGGCGCTTTGGCTCACAGCCTCGATCCCCCCCAAGAGTGCAGTACCCCAAAGTTGTGTGTTCCAGTGGCTTCTCCAGCTCTTGTTTCTCAGCCTGTGCTGCGGTGAGAAGGTATTGCAGGGCCCGTTGCAGAGGCGGTATTTTGGAGAACCATTGTTTTGTCTCTGCTTTGGAGTAGTAGAAGAGGGATCTGCTGTTAATTTCTGAGTGGGAAAGGATGGGGCTAAGGATCGGTTTCTCTTTTCACTGATCTGGATGAATGCTGTTAACACATCTCCCAGTTTAAAGTCTTACGTGGCCCTATAGGAGCAAAACTTGGGAACTTCTGCTGTATTTGGCTGTTATTGCCTTAAAGGATGCATAATTCCTAGGCTGGTGCTTGTCTAAAAGCTGTCTTTGCTATGCATAGTGCAATTGCATTGTTGTAATCCTTTAATCTATGCTACAGTTAATTGCTGTCTGTAATGAACTGTAATTTTATCTTGATAGAGGTGCCTACGTTTTTGAACTGTAGTTTTATTGTAAAAAAGTTTCATATATAATTTTCTGTGAAAAGTTGTAATCCAGATGTATTCATAGCTATATAATTTATTACAATTTATTAATTTGCTATTATGGTTACATTTTTAATAATAACTTTGCTTTTTTTTTTCTTAGTATTGGCTACCCTGTTGTGACTTTGGGCTTCGGCTTTAAAAGTTACGTCAGCTACAAAATGCGTTTAAGAAAACAAAAAGAAGTGCAGAAAGAGAATGAGTTCTACATGCAGCTTCTCCAGCAAGCTCTGCCTCCAGAACAGCAGATGCTACAAAGGCAAGAGAGGGAGGCAGAGGAAGGCAAGTTACACTTATTACTTGATGTGTTTGCTTTATTTGCTATTAGAGGAAAAGAAAAGCCTACTAAGGAAGAGCTTTAGTCCATGTTGTTTTGATGAAATTACAGTGAACTTAGAAACAGAGGAG
Organism: Aramus guarauna; assembly: GCA_013400195.1. Lineage (NCBI taxonomy): Eukaryota > Metazoa > Chordata > Aves > Gruiformes > Aramidae > Aramus > Aramus guarauna. The sequence goes on from VXBL01009716.1 coordinate 273,296, forward strand.
CCAGAAATAAAATTATTTTGGCAGTGGTTAGTATGACAGTAGAAATTAATTATGTCCTCTCTGTTTAGTTCTTTATTTGCAACTGCATCAACCTAGTCAGTCAGTGCTCTGTGAAGCACTAGTATTTATTATTAAATCCCTCGGTTACTGTTTCCTGCCTGTAATGAAGAAAAAAAAAAGCCTTAAAATATCATGTGACTTCTGATTTTTCTTTTCTAAATAGACCCTAATAATGATTGTTTTCTGTAGAAATGATTGATGTGTATTTAATGATTTTTCTTTGTATGTCACAGTATTGATTGATTTAATGAACTAAGTAATTTTTTTTATTTTGGTATTGCAGCAGCCAAAGGATTATCTGATATGGATTCATCAATACTTTTGCAGCACAATGGAGGCATTCCAGCCAATAAAAAACTATCTGCAACGTTGCCAGAGCTAGAATATAGAGAAAAAGGGAAAGAAAAGGACAAGGATGCTAAGAAACACAACCTTGGAATAAATAACAATATTTTGCAATCTGTAGACTCTAAAATACAAGAAATTGAATATATGGAAAACCATATCAGTAGTAAAAGATTAAATAATGATCTTGTAGGAAGTACAGAAAACCTCTTAAAAGAGGACTCATGCACTGCCTCATCCAAAAATTACAAAAATGTCAGTGGAGTTGTGAACTCCTCGCCTCGCAGTCACAGTGCAACTAATGGGAGCATCCCTTCCTCATCTACTAAAAATGAGAAAAAACAGAAGTGTGCTAGCAAGAGCCCAAGCACACATAAGGACTTAATGGAAAATTGTATTCCTAATAACCAGCTAAGCAAACCAGATGCACTGGTAAGGTAAGTTTGATCTGAGCATTGTGTAACAGCCTGTCTTATCTTCCCTTTGTTCCAGTACATCAGTTCTGTTTGGTGTTTTTGGTTTTGTTTTTTTTTTCCTTAGGAAAATGTAACTTATGATCTCATAAAGAAGACAGAATTGTCTAGTTACAGAATAAGATAACTCGGAACTGGGCCTTTTGGGTTTGGTCTTAATTTTGTCTCTGGTTTGCTATGCAGCCTTGAGCAAATTGCTTCCTTTTTACCTCAGTATACAATACTTACCTACCTCACAGGGGTGTTGTGAGGCATAATAAATAGCTTTGACAATCATTTGATAGAAGGTGTGAGCGAAATGTGGAGAATCATTATTACAGACCTCAGTGGATGTGTTCTTGACTAATTTTCCATGGGGTGACCTTTGCATCTCCAGGGAATTCAGTGGGGTTTGATGGTGCCTGAACAGGTGGTTTGTCTTGATTTTTTGTTTTGTTTTGTTTTTTCCCATTGAAAAGTTTGGCTTTTGTTTTAATCTTCAATTGACAAGTATAGATGCAAAGTATCAGCTACTATGTAATTCCTTAAAGTGCTAAGTTCAGATTCCTGCTTGCATACCTGCTGCTTTATTGGTTTAAGCACAGGTCACAGGGATTGAATTTAGCTGCCTTGTAAACTATAAAGATTGGAAAAGTCGCATCTTTATGTATGCTTATCTGAAGTTTAAATAAAGATGTATTTATGAAATGCAGCTAAGTACTTACAGTATTTAAGTCCTGAGACAAACAGTGTTGTCATATGTTACCAAAACAAGCACTTGTAAGAAAGAGGTAGTGTATAACTGTTCCAAATGGGGATAGAGGTACATCTAGAACAAAACTGTTGCACTTATGTCTCTCTTTTTCCTTTTCTCATGTGTTGAACACTCTTTGGCCAATAAATCCTGGTTGGCTAACTTAATTGGCAGATGGGGTTTGCTTTCCCTGCAGGTACCTTTTGGTAATTGGACTTTTGACTCTGGTCTGTCTCTGAGGATTTGTGCTGTGTGAATACAATTACTTCAACGAAAATATTATTTGCTTCTCTGATAATCACTCTGCCACTGATTGGCATCCCTCTGCCAATTAAATATCCAGACTAATTGATACCTAATGTCTGTAGAGAACTTGTATGAAGCAAATAAGAAACCAGCTAATCAATCTAATCTGTGAATCAAATTCAGCCAAGATTAATGGATGCAGATGGCTCTGTCCTCAGCAAAGCTGCATCTAAATAAACACGTGTATGACTGCTGTATTTGTGTGTTGCCAGTTTCAGATGGGCATCTCTATATGATTTATTTGCTCACTGAAGAAGAGAACAGGTCAGTTCAGCTTTATTGCATTTCAAAAAGTGGTTCATAAGCCCTGAGAAAAGAGAAGGGAAGCTCTTTATAGAATAACCTGCCAGACTAATTTTTGTCCCATGTAGCTATGACAAGGAATGAGATTTAAACCTCTTGTGTTTTAAGTTTTAAATTACACATTGAAACTTTTATATGCTGTTCCTCAGATGTGATTTTAGACCAGGAGGTCATTGTAGTTGCCCAAAGGGGGTTTTCTGATGCAGAAGTGAGTATACAATAAACTAGACTGTGCCCTGACAGAATTCCAGCTCCTCTAATTTACTGCGAAGGGATGGTGTACGCAGTTAGTGTACTCTGAAAGTGCCTTTGTGCAACGTAGCCTTACTCTGCCCTGAAAGTGAATCAAGCTACTTCATTCTTTTGTTTGTCAAGTGTTTCTGTGGGATGCGTGGGTGTGATGTGGCTGTTGTGCTACAAATTCGAGTAGCTGCTTATTGTGTGCTGATTTCCCCATGCAGGGAAGCCAGGAGCACTTAAAACACCAACGTACTGTGTGTCGCTGCTCACAGTTTCTTACAAATGTAGATGACTGAAATCATTCATGAAATCTTGTTTCAGTTCAGATTGAGTATATAACTCCTACACCAATAGAAGCATAAACTTACCTGACAAATTGGATGGGATGGAATGCACTTAAATTCAAAAATTCATGTTTATTTCTTTTAACTTGTCAGTTATCCTGTCCCTGGAGTGTAAGGCATTTGTTCATCATCTTTTCCACTTCCAGTAGTATTACTCATTCCTGTTATTACACATTTAGTCTGCATCAGTGCTGTACCCTGAAAAGGGCTGTGTGAAGTCCTGCATTTGTGTCCGACTTTCAGATCAGATCTGCTCAGCCTCCAAATAAAGATGCTTTTTATAACTTCTTGTCCAGCAGACTCACAGCAGGATATCAAAGCCCAGCTGCTTTCCTTTTGCGTTCACAAATGATTTCCCTGAGCTGACTAACCAGTATTAAATGTAAAGTATGACTTACGACTGCTAGAGATTCAGGATTAACAGGGGTTATTTGAGACAGTAAAGATTGAGGGGTTTTGAGAACAAGACAGTCTTGCATGCCTGTTAACTTTTTCTCTTAAATGCTTGATGTGTCATTTATATCTGAAAGGGTACTGTTAATTAATTTAAGTTTATATTTTATATCTACAATCTCACTCTTACTTGAAACAGTAGGTTTTGATTTTTGTTCTGTCTGGTAAATGGTTAGTGCGTGTGTGTGTTTAGTTTTCTGGAACGGAAGTTGCCGATCCCCATCTGTAGGTATTTCAGTGCATGTTGTTATTGTCATCTTGAGAGCCAGAGCAGATGGATTCAAGAGGCTCTGGCCCCGTGGATCAGCCTTGAAAGTAATCTCTTAGTGGGTTTTTTGTTCCTACAGTTGAAACGAATATCTACCTCTGATGGATGCTTAAATCTGGTGTTTGTTTGTCAGGCATTTAATAATTCAATGTCTGATTTGAGCTGCTTATTTCCCTAAACTATGGCAATTGGACCAATGGAGGGATACATTTGGCATCCAGCGGAGGGATAAACTTGGGATCCCTTTGCACTTAATATTGTTTGTCAGTAGGTACAGAGCAAGTTGACTTCTTGTTACTGTTTCACTGTCATTTCTGAGATGCAGCAGGTTTTGTTCACCTTTTAGGGCCTTGATGTATGGAACGAGTCCAAGCTGTAATTGCTGCAGAATTATTATTTTTATTGTCTTGCATAGTAATAATCGCGTCCTGCCTCTAGCTATTTGCACCCTTAAAAAACAAAAAAAAAAAACCAAAAAAAAAAACCAAAAAACCCCAACCAAAAAACACACACAAAAAGCTGGCAGTGCAGCTTGGCAAAACCGTTTGTATCCGTAGAGGTCTTGCCTTTGGCACATGAGGTGTTGAAACAAGCTGTCTTATGTACTAATTATTCTCGGAGATAACGATGACATCTTCTGGCAATTGGATGAAGAAAAATATTTGTGAAGCAAGAGCTGGTCTCACATCTTATTTTGCTTTCCTAAAATTTGATGTTACCTGCAGAGGCAGACTTGAAGGTTTTAATGTAAATTTCTGTCCGTTTGATGCTAATTATTGTACATCTTCTGTGGCACCACTGATGTCCTAAGAGTGATTGCTGCTGTTTCCTGATCCCCCCTGCCTGAAACAGCATTAGTATACCAGAAGGCTTTCCGCTCTCAGCTGCAGTGCGGGAGGTGGTCAGTGTTTCATGAAATATGGTGGGAGTGAAGGAAAGCTTAGAATAGAAAAGCAAAAGAATTGGGAAAGTAGATTAGAAATCTGGGAGATGATCCTTCTAGCAGACGGTTTTCAAGCCACTGTCAACATAGTGCTTGGAGTGTTCAGAAACAGAATAACCTTTTGAAATGCCAGCTACTTAGATCAATTCCGTGTAGGAGAAAAATAAGTAACTCTGCTTTCTCTCTGTGGATTACTGACTTTTTGGTAATGAAAAATGCTCCAAGGAACTGCTAGTAACAGCACATTAGTTACAGCAGGAGAACCTCAATGCTCCGGGATGGTGTTGGCTACTTCAAAGAAGTAGGTTCACTGCGGGGGATGCTTATGCCAACAGACTGGGTCGGAACAGAACAAAGGAAAAAGTGGGTCTCTTAGAAGGCACTCAGATGCTTTTCTGAGTCTTTCAGAACTTAATTTTTTAATATAAATTGTGTTTAATTTGTGTGCAGTTTCCAGGTGATTATGGAATTGCGTTAACCAAGTAAACTAAGCAACAAGCATGTGTTATCCACCAGTTATCAATACTTAGGAGGATTAAGCTGAATTGAGTTGTCTTTAAGTTGATCCATCAATCTTCCCTTGAAGCGTTTGGAAAAATACTCAGTCTTGGAGGTGATTACTGGTTAATTCTCTTCATCAGTGAGATCAGGAATGATATGAGGTAGTGCTGAGAAAAGAAAATGGGTAAGTCTGCGTTTATAGTAATGACAAGCTGAAAGAACTTTACCATAGTTGTATAAACAGCACAATGTAATAATCTGCAACTAAACCCTCATTTTAAAAATAGTCGTGTGCCAAAATGACTTGTAGTTTGTGCAGCAATAGAGAAAAGTATCTTCTAGAACTCAAGTTTTCTTCACGCACACACACCACCCCCCCTTGTAAATAATTTTTCCAATAAGCCTGGAAATAAGAGACTTAAGCAGAAAATGAAATGGTAGAAAGAATAATAATATAAAAAAAGTGCTGTCTTATTAGGTCATTTATCATTGTAACAGTAGTGCAGACTGTTATGGAGGGGAGGAGGGAGAACTCCACGCGCTAGTCTGTGCTCCTCGCAGCGAAGCTTTCTTTTATGACATTGTATTGGTTTACCTTGATGTTGTGCTTTCATTTTAGAAAGGGGCAGCAGCAATCTCCTTGTATTTCTGTGAAAATGATGGATAACCCCTCTGTCTATATACAGAGAAGAACTTTGATTTGCTGTTCCACAGGAGGACATTTTTAGGCTGCAAATGTTTGACTGGACTTTATAAGATGGATAAGAACATGGTTACACGCCAGAGAATGCAAGGAGTGCATGTGGTTTTGAGGGGAAACGAGCCTCATGTCTTTTTGTTTTTTTAAATGAAGTTGTATCTCTAGCTAATTGTGGCAGGTCTGGGAGAGAAGCCATACAGGAAACATTTGGTCCTTGCATTATAATGGATTATTAGCTGCTTAATTTTAAATATTAAGGAGCATTTATTTGCTCTATAAATTGCAGCAAATGTCCGCTCTGGTATTTAAAGCTGTAGCAAAAACTACAGCATAATTCAAAGGAGTAATTTAAATCTGCTAAAATCTTATTTTAAAACTTATTTCTAAACAAGTCCATCAACAGATAAATTTCCAGTGTTTTTGTCTGCCATTGTCTTGAAAGGTTAGTTTTGTCTGCATTAATTATCTTCTGCCCCTTTGGAATTGCACTACAATATTTGATCACTCACTGTGTGTAGACTGATCGTGTTTTACCTATGTTATTCTGTCTTTTGACTGTTTAAGTTAGGTCATCTGTACTGATAGGAGTGATTGTTTCACAACAGAATAAAAACTCTTAACTGCGTGGTGGCCTGAAAAATTCAGATGTACAGAAGTACTGGAATCCTTTCATTAGAGTAAGTTGAACTGGTGAAGTTGTCACTCTCTCACGCCTGAGCCTACTGTGAGTTCGTTTGTGGTGGCTAGTAAATCGGAGAGTCTTTGTATTTTAGTGGATGCACAAGGTATATAGCTCCCACTTTACACCTGCTAGCAGTTTCTAAGAAGAAGAAACTCCTCTCTGCAGCATTTAGTGAATGAAGGGTCGCAGGTGAACAGTGCCAACTGCTCACAGGCAGTAATATTCTACTGGTACATGGTCTGCCCGCATGTATTTTAGCCACGTGGCTACTGGGGTTTTTTTTATAAACAATGGAAGCACCCAGAGTTTGATCGATTCTCGTTGAGTTTAATCCTGGCTTCTTTGTGATTTATAGTGAAAGTCATAATGAACGGCAGGTTGGTTTCATTTTCCTTTAAAAATTACCCAAAGTCCCCTGTGGTCCTTCAGAGCAAAAGGATGAATATTTGACGCTTGGAGCGTGCTTGAAAAGTTAAGGCGGAAAGGACATCGGTGAGGCTTTGCCTCTGTGTTCAGGCAGGATTTGAGTGATGTACCGTGAGTGTGCAACACTTCCTGTTCCGCTTCTCACCAATTTAACGTATGCAGTTGTGGTTGGATGCTTTTACCTATGCTGAGTGAAAAGGAAGGCTACGAGTTGGAGGCTCATGTATTGCCTCCTAGTTTGGAAAGCAGGCATCCTTTCTGGTCACGTTTGTGTGCACTCTACAGATCATGCTAGCTTCAGCTCTCTTTTCAGTGCAGTCTGGACCAGCTCCGTGAGTACTGCAGGTACGGAGCCCTCATCAAAACCAACAGGAACGCCATGAGCCAGATGGCTTAAGAAGTGTGAACTAATGTCAATAGTCTGATGCCAAAAATACAAATTCAGCTTGTCCTTTGCCAGCACCTCTGATTTATTCAGGCTTTACCTGATCAGTGCTTCTTTTCCTGGAATACTAAATACCCCAAAATAAATCCTGATATATCTCATTTGAGCAAGTTTGACATAGTCTAAGTTATAGGGAAAAGGCTATTTACAGCTGTCTGACTTTTACAGTTATCACTTTATTGTAGAGATATATGTTGAAATTATTTATGGATACTTGGCAATGTAAAGCGTGTGTGACTTATGTGTTCCTTTACATTGTCCTACCAAGCATTTTTTTACCTATTTATGAAAACCTATATTAAAACCAATCAGCTGTTGGCGGACAAGAGTCTGTTAATGCTTCCTACAGCATCTTACTCTCTTCAATTAATACGTTTGCTCTAAAACACTTAGTTACTGCTTATTGGAAGATTAAATTGAACTGTTATATCATAGCCCAAGGACTGTCCAGCTCTTCACTTAACATGCTGAACACAGTGAAAATACATACCTAATAATGTCTGCTGATGGGTTTTCCATTTTTGGTTTATGTGCTATGGTTACATGGTTGAATGAATATTTGGTTAGGTTTGCAAATTCTTTTCCTCCTACAACAGAGTATAAGGTGTTGAAATGATCGAAGACCACAAATAGGAAATGTGTATTTGCTTTATGCTATTACTATTTGCCTACTAAGTGCTATTACTGTTTGCCTACTAAATTTTTTTTTTTCTTTTTAAAGGTACATGTGACCACAATATATACTATATTAAAAGGAATTCATCTTGCCAGGAGGAGGGCAATTGAAATATAACTAGAAAGACAGCTTAGTACAGCTGTAGGAAGTGGGATCTGCACATTTGAGTTATATGAGTGTATTATAGACCATGCTTCTTTATAGGCTGTTTCTTGCTGTTAATTTCCCCGGTAGACCTCTTCAGTGCAGTTTTAGCCTATTACAGACGTACTTTTCTGAATTTCCGTAAGTTTGATGATTTCACATTTAACCTCTTGATTCATTCACGCAGGATGCTCTTATGCCTCGTATTGTTACATCTCTCACTAGCATTTTAGATGGAAATTTTCATGCACTGAAGCCCAAAAGAGCAAAGTGTTTTCATTATGAGGACAAAAAGCTTTAACTGTTCATCTGTTCTAGTGCATGTCAGTGGAGTCCGTTCATTTTGGCTTCTGTGACTATTTTCCCAAAGTCTTAATGTTCAACTACCACTAATTCTGTATGGAACTTTAGAAAATAAAAACATCTTTATATTTTTACCAGCATTTAAAAACTTAAATCCATAACTGATGGAGCAAATGAGGATTATATGTGAATGACTGAGGCACATTTGCTTCAAATAAGTATGTAGCGGTGCTCAAAAATGGTTATTATTTACCTGTCATGTTTTTATTCTAAGAATCAACAGTCTTAATTTGAAGATGTAGGGGGAAAATTACGGGTGAGCTGAGGGCCTCTCTTTAGAAATTTGTGATTTATTTAACCAGCTTTGGTTGAGAATATTTTAAATGATGAGCTTGCATGAGTCTTCAAGAACTTTCTAAAGCTACAATTAAGTGTATAGCAGATGGTCTCTGTTCAGGAGCAATTAAAACTAAATTTACTGACTCCTGAACTGTAGATGACTTAGCACGTACTCTTTATTCAACATGCACATCGTGTACTTCAAGAGGGAAAAAAAAAAAATTTTAGGTGAGAATTCAGCAGTATGCTTTGTAGCTCAGCTAAAACTAACAAATGAAACTCATAATTTGTTGAGAAAAGTAAAATTTGTTCATATGTGCACCTCTCCCTGTTCACAACTTCTCAGATGTATCCATTTCACTTCTGCTTGAAGAGGAAAAATGTAATTCCATAGAATTTGTTTTACAACTCTGCAGTGCATGGAGGAAAAGAAAATTCCTGTGGGAGGTCGTGATGTGTGTGTCTAGCTATACATAGAACTGTAGATGTATAGTTACATAAAACATTATTGTTATTTAGCAAGGATAGACATAATTTCTGAGAGTTTATTATTTTAAGAATCAAGGGTTTGGTGGGGTTGGCAGATGGTATGGTGTTTACTCTGCTTATTTTCATAAAAGGTGCTTGAACTTTTGGGTAACTGGGAAATAAACTTGAAATTGTGTTTTTTTAATTATATTTCTTAGGTTGGAACAAGATATTAAAAAGTTAAAGGCTGACCTGCAAGCAAGCAGGCAGATCGAACAGGAGCTACGTAGTCAGATCAGTTCTCTGACTAACACAGAGCGGGGAATTCGATCTGAAATCGGACAGCTCCGGCAGGAAAATGAACTGCTTCAGAACAAGTATGTGTTTCTACACAGCCATGTAAATTACTTGCTGTAAAGGGAAAGTATTATGTTAAGATTCTACAAAATTTGAGGCACTTGTCTGCAAATCCACCAAGACTCATTTGGGACCATTGACGGCAATTTATTTTTAGTAAATCAAATCCACCGTTGAATCCCATACCTGTTATCTTCCAGATTACACAATGCTGTACAAATGAAACAAAAAGACAAACAGATGATCAGCCAGTTGGAGAAGAAACTAAAGGCAGAGCAGGAGGCACGAGCCTTTGTAGAAAAACAATTAATGGAAGAAAAGAAAAGAAAGAAGTTGGAAGAAGCAACTGCTGCACGTGCGGTCGCATTTGCTGCTGCTACAAGGTACTTTGTTCTACCCTAGAAACATGCTCAGCTCCAGAAAATTACTGAAATGTAGCTGTTGCTCCTGAAATGTCCTTTGGGGGGATTTGGGGAAGCATTTTTCACTCTGCTGTACGTAAAGGAGTAGTCTGTACTTGTTTTGGGTTTTTTTTTGTTTTGTTTTGTTTTGTTTTTTTTTTTTTTAAAAAAAAGCTTTATTTGCATTGAGGTTCATTTGTGTTAAGGCAGTAGGAGGACTGAGAGGTCTCCTTCCATGAAGGTGAGTCTCAGTACTCATGTACATTACATTTACAGGCTGTAAAGGATGAATATGGTCTTAATTATCTGCTGTACCTCATTGTGCTAACAGAGAGGTGTTGTACCCTGCGTGGCTCAGTCTGCTTTTAAAAAAGGAACATCCCCTTTCATGTGGGGACTGAGACCCAAGGGTTCATGCAATGACATTGGGTCTTGAAAGTATTCTACTCTAGCTGATGACCACCATCGCTCAGCACAGGGGTGTTTCAGTAGTAACATAGGTGTATAGACAGCAAGTTTTTCAAGACAAAAGCATGGCACAAATGTGGATGACTTTAATTTGCAGCCTCCAAATGTCTAAAAAGAATTATTTCTGCTTTTCTGTTCTCCGTATTTCATAAATATTCCAAATTTCCTAATACTTGAGGCGTAACATCGAGTAACTTTTTGCATTGTTGCCATAAAGGAAACTCTCTTGCTGAAAAGAACAACGTTAGCTTCCTCTTTTTATCCTTCGTATTTATATTAATTTCCATGTTATAAACAGTTCAGGAATGACAGCCTCATTCTTATTTCATCTTCTTCTCTTTCAATGTTTTTTCTGCAGAGGAGAATGTACCGAAACTTTACGAAATCGTATCCGAGAGCTGGAGACAGAGTGCAAGAAGCTAACAATTGACATAAAGCTGAAAGAAGATCAGATACGAGATCTAGAAATAAAAGTTCAGGTAATAAGAAAGCACCAGGGGCTTAGATCACTATCACAATGGGTGCTTCCAGCTCTCTGAAACTGGTGGATCTACATAAGAGGCAATCAACACCTTCAAGAATTGTGCTCTTCAGATGTCTGTCTTGCATGTCTTGCATCAGGCTTTGCAAGAACGTGGGTATGAGAAAGGTTAATAGTCTCAGCTCCACACCACTGAATTGTTTAAATTATTAGAATTTTTTTCCCCAAACCGATGGTCTGGGTAGACTGAGAATATAATCCCCTCAACAACAGTTTTTGGCTAATGTGAGGAGCTAGTTGCCAGCCTGTATCATTATAAATTTCACTGCTAGCAAATCAGATTGCTTACTCAATGCAGTCTTTATCCCTGGCCAGACATTTTTTTATTTTTTTTTTTTTTTTTTTTTAGTGAAAGTGCTTGAGTATTTAAAGTATGTTGTGGTAGCAGACATGTTGTCTGGCATGTTAGAGTTTGAGCTCAAATATGTGAGTTAAAGTTGACCTGATTAATTTAAAATGTCTGTTCCTAAAGATGTACTTGGACTGTTAACGGACAATTTGCACGAAAAGTATTTTTAATGTCTTGTGGTTTTTAGACACTCTTCAAAATCCACCTGGTGTTATTGTGAACTTGTTTCCAAATAACATATGCAGCCTTGTTGTTCCTGGTTTTACCAAACCCTTGAAAACAAGTGTGGTTTATTCATTAAGACCATGAGCATGGCTTTCAAATAATTAAAACCAGTTATAATCAAACTTTTTAATTTTATTGCCATCTTCAAACTGTTAGAGAAGCTTTTTGTTACATTCATTAATATTTCCCCATTGTATTATTATTTCTTCATTTAAAAGTATAGAACTTTACATAAAAAAAAGTATTTCCTTTTTTTCTTAGTCAAAATGTTAATGCATACTTCCCAGCCGCAAGGTGCCTGTCTCTTACATGCAGAATACTTGCTCCCTCTTTTCTAAATTTCTGGGTTTGCAGCACAGTTAGGTTCAGTGTGGGAAGTATATAAAGAGATAAAGAAATCCCTCTCATTGGTCAACTTAAAATAGCTTAAAATCCCTTTTTTTATCACTTAAACTGTCTAGCAAGAGATCAGTCCCCATTCTAGCTGGTTTGCTTGTGGGAAGTGTTTTCATATTCCACAGCTTGGCTAAGAGGACCGTGCGGCTGCTTAGCTGGCACTTGGAAGCGATGAGGAGGATTTCTGGGTGGCGGGTCTCGATACGGATGACAGAGGGCTGAGAAGCATAGTAAATGGTACTTGCTCACCGCACCGTCATTATGCGTTGTACAATATGACTTTAATCACTTGTATGATGGTTGTGTGTAATTACTGGAGGTAATATTACAGTGTCCTTAATTAACCATCATTTTAATTTTACAGTATTAATACCAAGCCCAGTGGTGTGCTGTGGAGAAGAGAAAGACTTCTCAGGGTATCTCATGTGTAAAGTCAATGAGAATAACATTTGTCCTAATTACTCCTACAGGAACTGCGGAAGTACAAGGAAAACGAGAAGGATACGGAGGTGTTAATGTCAGCACTTTCAGCCATGCAGGATAAAACACAGCACTTAGAGAACAGCCTGAGCGCAGAGACAAGAATCAAGCTGGATCTATTCTCTGCATTAGGAGATGCAAAACGGCAGCTTGAGATTGCCCAAGGTAATGTGGGATAGTTTAATTGAACACATAGTACTGACTGAAATAGTGAAAATATGACAGAAAGAATATCCTATGTTTTTGTTTAGGGGTGGGCTACAGTCCCCACACAGTATTTCAGCTTTCAGTGGGTTTTTGTCTCTTACAGCTTTGTGAATGTGAGCCTAAGCAATCCAGCTGACCTAATTTTCCCCAAGTTATTAAACTGAAGACAATAAACATCAAGATGGGTGTTTAAGTTAATTTATAATGATTTTCTTCATTTCTATAAACCATTAACTTGAAGCTGGAGAACTCCTTTTAAAGTGCTAGAAGATAAAATAACAGTTGCCATCTATTAAGCCCCTGTCCTTGAATCCTAATAATATTTTGATACTGCTGAAGTAAATACAACCTAAATGTGGTGGGAAAAACATAATCCAGCCTGTTTTAAACTTCACACCGGTGAGGTAAGCGTGGACACTGGTGTCCATGTTGGGCTGGAGTTGCAGCCACCAGAGGGAGCTTGAGGCCGGTATAAACCCCTGCCCAGGCTGTGCAAACCATGAAGCAAAATTAATTAACCTTTTGATTTAGTCCCTGTCTAATTTCCTTGCAGAAGTTTGCTTGGTCGCAAGAAAACTTGGTTAGAGTGAGATTGTTTTGGTTTGTTTCATTGGTCTTTATGTAGTTGTAAGTATGCAAAAAGGGGATTTAGAAAAATGGTGAGAATGGGACAGTTTTGAAAATAAAGTAAATAGCACATTTAATAAGCAAACACTTGTGCTCCTGTGAGGTGTTTGTAAAATGTGAACAGAAAAGTGCAGGAAAAAGCTGAGCCATAGAAATAATCTTGCTGCTGTGAATCCAAACAATGCCGAATCTAATGTTACACAGTAACGAGAGGGAATTAAACATCATTTCTCAACACAGATCAGGAGTTATGTGAGCTGTGCTTCTCGTGATGTCATGTTAGAGCGCTAAATGTCTTCTGGGTGTTTTGCTTCGATGGCTCTTATCTTTGGACAATTAGTGGAGGGTGAAAAGACGCTGCTGGTTCTAAGTGATGTTATTTGCTGTTTTCAGGGCAAATCATTCAAAAAGATCAGGAAATCAAGGACCTAAAACAGAAGATTGCAGAAGTTATGGCAGTAATGCCCAGCATAACGTACACTGCAGCCACCAGCACTCTGAGTCCTGTTTCCCCACATTATTCTTCCAAATTTGTGGAGACCAGCCCTTCTGGACTTGATCCCAATGCCTCTGTTTATCAGCCCTTGAAGAAATGAATGCCAATTTTCTTTTTGCCCAGTAATTTTGTCATGCTGAAGGCATCACACAGGAGTGTCTCTTGCAGTCAAGATGAAATTGTATTGTGTGAGACTGTATTCGTTGTCATTTAAAACAGGATTAAAGAACATCTGGATTGACTAGAACTGCCCATCAGTTTTTCTTGTAAATTTTTAGAAAACCTCACAGAACTTTGCAATTTATTTTCCTTGGCCAATGCATTAAAAACAATTCTTGGTTTTCAAGTAGCCAATTTTGCCTTTTTATGTACTCTTGCATGGTTTCCTCTTGAAAAATACAGGGCTTTGCTTGATTTTGAACCCTTTCTTTTTTTTTTTTTT
>VXBL01009716.1:287453-305410 GCA_013400195.1 Aramus guarauna
TTTTTTTTTTTTTTTTTTTTTTTAATAATCAAGTTGAATTTTCAGATTCAGTCAGAAATAGTGAGGAAAAACCTTTAGTTTTTACAGTGAAAGGGTTAAATAATCTAACAAAGCTTTGATTTATAGATGTATTCAATACAAATATGTGATGTTGCAGAAGATAATTTGATTACCCCTCAAAGGACCAAACAAATTTCAGGGGCGTTGTTTAAGGGAAAGAATAAGAGAATAGATGATGTGACGGTGGTTGTTGTGTGAAATATTTATATTCCCATTGGTGTTTTTAGTCATTGAGAATTGCTAACAGTCTTGTTCACAGTGCCTTGGGAAAAGACATTTCAAGAGGAAACTTGATAGTTTAAACTATTTTTTCCCCCTTCACTGTCATCTAGCTTATATATCAAGCTCATTACAGAGTCTACTGCAAATTGTACATGGTAATTTGGATGTTCATTATAAACCAAGGTTACATCTTCTGTTTATTTTGATATAAACTCAGCAGTGTTCTGTAACTTGCCTTGATTATACTGCATCGTGGAAGGCACAATATTAATACAGGAAGCGTTATTGTGAAGGCGGAACTGTGCAATGTACTGTATACAAGAGACTGTAAAGCTGGCTAATAAAAGCTGCAGTTCTGGGTTTTTTTATTTTATTCAACTGTGATTTACACTTGATATCACCTTGTGTTTGACAATTTAAACGGAGCTGAATATTTTTCAGCTGTTGTGCCAAGGAGTTTTTAAGGAGTTTTAAAGGAAACTCATAAATTGCACAAAGGTTTAAGTTAAAAATGTATATTATACATTGAAAGTGTTTGCACTGGCAACTTCTGAAGTGTTTCAGATTTTTTGAGGGTGGGGATTGGAGGGGTGGGAAGCAAAATTGTATTGGAAGCTAGCAGAATTACAAACCCGACATTAAGATTTTGCAAACATGCAGTGGACTCTGGAAGGACAAAGTTCTTAAAAGAATTTTTTTTTTTTTTAAATTTCATGTTAATTGGCATGTATGCCTCTTTAAAAAAAAAAAAACAATGAAGTAGGACACGCAAGTCAATAGAAATATTAAAGTTTCATCATTTTAATCACAGATATTCTTTTGGGATAAAACTTCTAGCTTTAGCCAGGTGTGCATGTTGCTGTCATTTGCATTTTTGAATCATCTTGTGTAATTGTCACCATAAAAGTGTTACTCAGAAATGTCATAGGTTTTTCATCTTTGTGCAAAACATGAAATATTGTCACTGACTTTTTGTGTTGAGGTTCCCCCGTTTTGCTGCCAACTTTGGCACAATTTTTGTTCAATACTTGGTCTTGGCTGCATTCTTTTTTTCTGTGGGGTTTACAAAGAATAAACATTTTCTTGCAGATAAAAAAAAAATAATTTTTTTTGCCTTTTTAACTGACCTGATTTAGCCTGCTGTAAAGAATACATTTTGTTTAGAGAGTGCTCTGTTATTCCAGGTAAGTCTTCTCTTTTGCAACAGAGCTTCACTTCTGTGAAACAGAAGGAAGAACAGATGTTTTTTGCATTCGATGTACAAACTTAACAAGTTACCCTGTCTGTGGGCTCTAAAGGAAAAAAAAAAAAAGGGGGTAAATTTCCTAAGAATTGCAAAAGTATGTCTGTAGGTTTAGCCTTTGTTCCTTTCCAGCCATTCTCCTTACTGCAAAAGCAAAGCCAAGATGGACGGTTTGGAGATTTAAGCATTGTCCTTGTCTAGACAAAGAGAAAGAACAACTTGTCCCTGCTTTTCACTACATCTGCTTAATTCTCTTAGCAGCTACAGTTCCTGTTGTAGGTTTGTTGGTTTTTATTATTTGGACTCCTGCAGTCGTATTCAGGGTAAATGAGCTTTTACCTCTTTGCTTTGGCCTCTGCCGTGGGTGTTCTCCTCCAACTGCATTAGGCCTCCAGGTGGAATTTTTCAGGTACCGAGAAATTCCAAGCTCAACTGTTCTGTGATTCTGCCGCAAGCCTGCCAGAACCTCCCAGTTGGTTCCCTGAGGACACATTCCTTTTTTCTTCTTCTCAAACCACCGCTAGTCTGACATACACATAGATCATTTCCTAATCAAAATAATACATTATAGATAAGTTTGCAATTTTAACAGATCACGTTGCAGTGCAGCAGAAGTTGCATTTTTCTAGTACGGTCCTCAGTTCAAATGGAAACATTGCTTTAGGAAAGGTGGAAGGATTTGCAGGCGTCGGTCTGATACACAGAATGAGTGGTGTGAGTGGAAGGAGATAATTTAAGCACTCAAATCCTATACCAGCCAACCTCTGGATCTTTAAATATTTAAATGTCTGAAATGGAAAATATCTTAATGACTCATCATAAATCGTGCTTGCAAGATTAATATATGGGGAAATTTAAGAATGTAAGACTGCAGAAGGGTCACGTAAGATATTTTGGTTTTTCTACAGTCAATCTTGAAATATTACTGTGGAATAAATACTCTGGAGAGATCTGCCAAAGAAAAACGGAAGTATCCAGAACTTTTTCCAGCCGGCGTAAGTCTAGGAAGAAAAGGTAATGGACACACAGGACTTTGTGTAATGGTTTTGAGCACTTTAGGGTTTATCCTCACTAAAATTTTAAGTAGAGTGGAAAGCAGTATGTAATTTTATTTTTAATATTTAACAAAAATATTTTGTCCTTTATTCATAGAATCTGTAACTGTGTTAAGATGAACTAGCTCCCCTTGCTTAGCATGTTTCATGGTGATGGGGAAGGGAGGGCTTAAATGCCTGTCTTGAACTTGGTCTTGCTTCATCAAACAACTTCCAGAAAGTTAAAGAAATTGCTGCTGGGACCGCAAAGTCCTCTGTGGCCAGCTGGAACCGAAGCTGGAGATACCAGCTTCAGTGCAGGAGAGCAGGGGAACTTCCATCTGCCTTGAAGTAGCTGTTTCCTCTGACGTGTTTAAGCAGAACAACCTTGTGGTTAGGCTTTTCCTTTTTCTTTCTTAATTGTTAAATGAGATTTAGAAGTTGTTTGCATACCCCAGCTTTGCCTTAAGCGCCTGGGAATTGCACTGGCTCCAAGATGAGTTTTAGACCAAAAGAAAACGTCCCTTTCGGCATTTCCTGATCCTGCCATTATTGTGTCCAGGAGCCAGCTGCTCCGAATATGTTGTCACTGATGATACTTGTATGCAACAGATGGAATTTCTTATTTTTTTATGTATTTTAGTGCTGAGCTCAGTGGTTATTAAATACACAGGAGTTAGTGTGCAGGGGGGGATATGTTTCTTTACTACTGGGCACTTCCCTTTCTTGTATCGCAATTTGGAAGTCAAGGTCAGAAATAGACCTTCAGCAAGTTAATACATAATAGATTATAAAATGAAATCTGAGATGCCACAGTATCTTAATTGAATCAGCTTCTAGGATGCACTAAAATAACAGACAACCGTTTGACTAAAGCATTTCTAATAAAGGAGAATAGGCAGAAAAAAGGGCAAGAATCCATTTCAATCAAGTTCAGATGTAAGCAGCTCATTTACCTATATTCTCTCTGAGTAGTAATTATGCTGTTCTAGAGCATGTTGTCAGGCTCAGAAAATACAGGGTTTTACTCCTCACAATGAAAGTCTTTAAACTCTATGCCTTACATAATTAACAAGAAATTATTTCCCATCAAAATTTAGCTGGTATGACCAATAATGGTTTGACTGTAATAAAATAATAGAGGCAGTTAGTGAAAGTGTAGCCTGCTCTTTTTACGTTTCTGGAAATGCTCCAGCAGTAGTACATTGGTATTGTGGGGAAATGCAGCTTTTTCTTGTTCTACCCCAAAGCATTAGCTTACCAATTTCCTTTTCCTACCAAACACAGCTGTAATGCAGATCATAAACCAAGTGTCAGCTTCAGGTGAATTTTCTTACCCTTGGCTTTCAAGCCATTCCATTCAAAATCTGATTGAAACATTCCTTATGCAAAATGCATGACAAGCATTTTAAAGACAATTTAAGATGGTGCTAAAACCAAGGGATTCTTACAAGATTGAAATAACCAGCATTTTACAATCTTTATCTCCGTAATTGCTCACTTAATCTGATCTGTTTCATCTCTTTCCTCATGTGTTTGCTGCTATATCCTAACTTTCATTAACCTCGACTAAGCAATTTGGTCTCTTGATGATGGTTTTAGGCAGTCTCTGTATATATATATATTTTTATTTTTTTTGTAACCTCCTCAGGTGTATTGTCACTTAAAACCATCTGTTTATCTGTAATTTCTTTTTTTTAAATAGGTTTACAGTTAGTTTGTTCTGGTTTTTTTACTTAGACCTCTTTGTGAGTTAGTGCCATATAGAATAATTGCAAGCAAATTTTATCGTGAGAAGATTTATGCTTTATCTGCTTTTAATCCCATGTATCAAAAAACAAACAAGCGATTATATAGGGTGTATCCATCACCCCTGGGACAGCATTTCTGTCTGCAAAGCCCCTGGGGCTCTTTGGAGGGCATTGCTAAAGAACCGGAATCCCATGCCATCCTTAGAGCCTTGGGTTTTAAAAATATTGAATTGTTTTGATGGGGGGGAGGGGAGATTAGAAGTGAAGTAGTCTTTGATTGTCGATTAGCTTGAAGGAAAAAAAAAAAATCCAAATACCCCTAAATCCAAGTAAATTTGGATCTGAAATTAAATGTTGTGGTTCGTAGCAGTTTTCAGTGAAAACATCTGAGCTCTGGAGGGCTCGAAGAGAACAAGTCTTGGAGTTTTTTCTGAAGGTGAGAATTTATTGAAAGGAAAAATACTTTGTGTCCTCTCTAAAACAGCCAGGAGAGGGCCCAGGCTGCCTGGAGTGAGCTTGGAGAGCGAATCCCAAACAGCACTGTCACCAACAGACTGGAAAAAATTCCATTTCTTTTTAAACAGCCATCTGAATGTTTTTTCATAGTCTTTCCAGTATGTGAAAGAATAGGAAATTCATCCCAGGAAGCCCAGAGAGCTCAGAAATACACGGATTTGTGTGATGATAGAAGTATAATCAACACGGAAACGTTTTCTCCGTGTGAGACTGTAGAGGGATTCAAAGAAAGGGAAGGAAGAAGGTTTTGCTTTATTCTCCATATCCAGAAGCCTTTCTGTTGCAGAAACCGAAGCGAATATAGATCCTTGGTTGATGCAAATACAGGAAACTTTCCTCAGTGTATATATCTATAGTATTTCACCCGGTTTTTGCCTGTGATGATGGTACTTAATGCTGAACTGCTGATACTGGGTGTCTGTCTGCTTCAGCTTGCTGGTAACTTTTCCCTCGGGAGCACCAATATTACAGCTTAAATACCTTTCAAAAATCCATGGCTATTCATGATATCCTACAAGCCGTTATGTCTTTGCTATCTCAAAGTGTAGAATTGTCACCTCCCATAAAAGAAAGGTATTATTTAGAAATGCAGGTGAAGAACATTTAGTCCTGGACTAAAGTCTAGTTTATGATCCAGCACCTGACCTCTCAGGGGTAAAAACAAGTTGCTGAAACTCTCCTCTGTTTGCAAAGGGGTGCAGCATGTATCTTGATTTGTGCAGAGGAGCTGGTTTAGATTTCTGCGGAGAGTAATTCTTCTCATTAAAGTTCAATTTATAGTAAAAAAAAAAAATGCCCAGCATCAAAAGTCACTACACTAAAAATACTCCATATTCACAAACACTCTTTTTTAACCTTAGACAAGTTAACACTTCATACCAAATTTTACCATGGGTCACGGAGAAACCACCCCAGTGCCGTAAGATGTCCTATTAACACCCCCTTGTTGTGGAGTTGCCCTTCATTAGCTCCTTCCTTTGGCTTCCTAATTTAAATGCAATTCTCCACACTGGCTCCTTTAAATTCTGCGCTGCGTCCCCTCGCCTGGTGCGTACGGCGTGTGTTGCTGTACGGCAGGGCTGAGCGGGCCACTGCCTGGGAGGTTTTTCTTTTAAGATGAGGGGGATTATGGAATGAATTTGCTTTCCCTTTTTCTCCTCCCCCCCCCCCTTTGCATTTAGTTATTTTTAATTCCTTTTTTCTTAATTATATTAGTAATCTATAAGTAGAGCTTAAAAGTCCGGAACAAACCCGGAGCATTTCTGCCTTGTGTTGTATATATACCGCCAACGACGGGGCTTTTTGCCCCGAAGTGCTCCGAGCCTGAGCAGACTTGCAGCAGAAGAAGGAGAAATCAATCAAACCAGCAGCACAGCACCGTTTCCATTTTACAACTGGGCTAAGCGAGACGCAAGGATGCTGGGTTTGCTTCCCCTCCTCCACCGCCTCAAAGACCGCTCTGCCGGGGCCAGGTTTGCAGAAGAGCTCGGTGCGTATTTTGGTGCCCAGATGGAAGCCGAGCTCTTTGCAAAACTCATCTTGCTGCGTGAGTTTCAGCAGGTTCAAACCCTTGGCGGTGCTGGCAACTTGAGGAAGACCTAGCAAGTCAGGCTTAAACTGCTGCTACAGCTAAAGATTCATGTCCGCTGCTCCCAGGAGTCAGTATATCAATGCGAGTGCAGAGTATAAAAATGGACCTGCCCTTTCAGAATGGCATTTTTACATATCATTAGCACAACTTTCCAAACCCACTTGCGGCAAAGTGAGACCTTAAGGCTCTTTCTATCAGTGGACAGCTGGCTTACTGGGTACAAATGATCCCTCTAATGTTTCACAAGGACACTTTTTTTTTCCAGCTGCCTGTTTGAATTTGCTGAATTTGGTTGAGTATCATTCACCTGGGTTTTTGTCTCCACATTAAAAAAAATTCTATACTTATAGGCAATCTTTAAAATGTGTATTTCTGAGTGCCAGGAACTGCCTTACAGGTGCAGATTGATAAAGCCTGATACTCTTCATTTTCTGGCTCTAATTCAGAAATTTGAAAATATATTTCCTACTCTCTTTTAACCTGGTCTTCATAAGGAAATATAAGTAGTTCCATATGGCTGAGTGTCTGTCTGTCTGCTTCAGCTCAGTTTTAACATCGGTTTGCTAATTCCAATTAAAACGGGCAGCAAATCGTTAACGCTAAGGATGTACAAGCTTCTACAACCTTTGAGAAAACAGGCGGCCGAGTAGAGGAGGGGAAGACCATCAGCTGCTGCGGGAAGAGCTCTGCGTAGAGGTCGAGTCTTCTTAGGCTTTGCAGTTAATCCGGAGACCCACATCCGCAGGACTGCAGCTACTGCAAGTCAGTGTGTTTGTGCAGCTACTGTGTGTTAAAGCCTATTTAAAACAAACCGAGTTGTATTTGTTAAAACAAAAAGGCTTGGCTGACGAGAAATCAGCGTTATTCCTTCTCAGTCAGTCGTCTTGCCATTCGTGCTTTGAAGCGTTTAATCTGCTCGGGTTTGCTACGAAAGTTTCATTTTGTATATCGGGCTTTAGAGGGTCAGGGTCGATCTTGAACGATGCCAAGAAATGGGGATCATTGTAACGTTAATACCATCATCCTCACGACCAGCATATATCCTGGAGGAGACCGTTTAACTTCTCTCTACTTGCTTACCCATCTGTAAAATGGGATTTTTGTTTCTTGGCTTCTCAGGGAAATATTTAAAAGCTTGCTCCGTATTTATTGCTGCTTTAAATGTTTAGGGCATTATTACAATGTTCAGTATTTCTGAGGGGGACTTCGCTGGGCTCAGACACGCAGGAACGCAGAGGCTGCGTGTAATAGTTTACAGGTAGGAATTTCTCTGGCAGGTATCTTGTAAAATATTTGGCTTCCTCCTATGTCGTATCTTACTCACAGCTGCAAAACTTTAGTAACAACAAAAGGAAAACTTAAATATATGCATATTTGTAACAAGAGTCTGATATCTTCTGGTCCCTCTCTTTTTAATTTGTTTCTGATTTACCGCAGCTAAAGAAAAGAGGGAAATGTAATAACACGGTGGAGAACAGCAGGACCCCCACTTAGGCATTTCCAGGGGAGAAGCTGGAGGAATTGAAACCCTGAGTTTTACTACGTATTATGGTACGAAGTAACGCATTAACAGTCTGATTCTCGTGCTGTGTTTCTAAATGGCAGCAATACTTAGAAAGTCAAAACGCTCCTCGAGTGTTCGAACACAAAGGCAGGAGTTATTTGCTGCAGAGGGAGGTCGTTCGATTAGCCCACACTCCGAAGGGAGCGGTGCCGGGTGGTTCAAGCCCTGAGCCAGAGCAGGTTCCGCTCCCAGCCCTGGCGCTGTGACTTGCTGCAAAAATGGGGGTTTTAACTGAAAAATGGTCAGGCGGCTTCTTGTCCCATAGACACGGATCTGGAAAGAGGCAGGAGGGAGAAGGACTAAACAGGAGAATTTTCTCAGCACGTCCTCCTCATTTTTTTCAGTGTTGCATGTTTAATAGCAGCTACATTAACCAACACCCATTGCCTCCCCTCTTTGCAATTTCTTTGCTTTGCAATAGTACAGTAAGAAAGTTGCACTGGCTGTGTGCTTGCCCTGCTCTTAAATAGATGGTGACCCAAGGAACCAAAAAAAAAAAAGTACAGTAAGAAACACCAGCTCGTGTATCTCATCTGGTTGACTCTCTTGTGAGCTTGCGAAACAGCAACTTTATTTGTTCTGTGATTGCACTTCCGAGAGCTATTGGACCAAGATTCGAAATCATCACTGGCAACTGAGCGAGGGCATAATTTGGGGTTCCTGTTGCTTTTTTTTTGGGGGGGGAGTGTGTGTGTGTGTTGTCTTTTAAAATTCCTGGGGCGCTCAGCACAACAGCAAAGTCTCACAACTCAAAGCAGTCACTGAGCCAAAATATCTCGCCTGGCAGGTAGAAGTTACTCCCTCGCAGCTGGGCTTTCTATGCAGTA
Source organism: Aramus guarauna (assembly GCA_013400195.1). Taxonomy (NCBI): domain Eukaryota; kingdom Metazoa; phylum Chordata; class Aves; order Gruiformes; family Aramidae; genus Aramus; species Aramus guarauna. Next base: position 296,262 of record VXBL01009716.1, read on the forward strand.
CGGCTCTGGAGATGTACATCTCCCTCCCCTCGTGTCTGGGCTCGTTAGAGAAGCAGGTCCCTTATTCTGAAGGAGGTAATTAGCTAAGCTGGACCTCTTTCTTCATCTCCCTTGCTTTTTGCAGCCAATAAGCAGCTGATGGAGTTTCAGCCTGTTGAAAGTTTGTGGTCTTTCTTGATTGGATTTTGGATTGCACGGCTGCCAGTAATACTGTTTCTCAAAGCCTAGGCTTTGAAAATTACTTAGCCTTATGTTTGGCAGTCCAGTTAATAAGTTGTATAATTACAGTTCTAGGAGCAGCTCCAGCACCTTTAGAAAGTGCAGTGGAATCTAAATACCTTCTTCCTTCTCTGCCTTGAAATGGTATTCATTTCTTTCTCCTCTAAATGGCAACAGAATTAATTTTGGAGAGACCTGTTGCTTGAAGCGGAGTCAATGGATTAATAAAAGCGTTAATTATTAAAGCCTGCGAATGCTCCCTAATGATTGTTTGCTGCAAAGTTAATGTTTGATTGGAGAAGGTCATCTGCAAGCCTGAGTAGAAACCTGTCTCAGTAATAGCAGGTGAAAGCACAATTACCTTCCCTTCCTGACATGCACTGGTGCTCTCGACTACTCTCCGCCGGATCATCCTAAACAACAAGCTTGGAGGAAGAGCCGTTTTGCCATAGGACAGCTGCAACCCAAAAGGTCACCCTTTTTTAATGAAGTGGGAGCAATTACATCTGGTACTGTGCCTCCTCGAATGAGGCACGGGCACCTCATTCTGTATCCCGACCTGAAGATGAATCCCAGGCTGAGGGTGGTTTGCGGCGGTTTGCCGCCCAAAGGGCTGCGCCGCGCGCCGTTTCCCGAGAGCTCAGTTACCACGTGGCAGATAGGCGACGGAAACGAGCTGCTGCTGCTGCGTTTTTACGTCCGTAAATTGTGCTGGAGCGCTGGGCAGCCAGCGGTGTCTAGCAATAATCTGGGCTGCAAAAAACTTGGGCTGCTCTGCGGCTGGGGTGGAGGGTGTCATCCAAAACCTCTGCCTGCGGTCGCCCATATCCCATCTTCCCGAATTGAGCTGGGTGGCACCAGCAGGTATCTTCCCCAAAAGAGATGGGCATCCCATTGCTCTAGCTGAGGAACGATCTTCTCTATTAATTTGAGGTCGTAGGCATGCTGCAGAGCCTTTCTGAGCCGACCTCATGGGGGCAAGTTCACTGCAGGCTAGCCGGAGTCGGTGACTGTGTCACTACTGAATCCTGCACTTTGGCTGTTTTCCTCTACTGAAAGTTAATTGGAAAGGACATCAAGAGTCTGGCTTAACAGTTTGATTTTCCTGAAGTGATGGTGGGAAGAGACAGACCTCCGTTTTTCCCAACCCTGACACTCTTTGTGGTTTTGGGCAAAGCATTTAACCTCACTGTGCTTTGAACTTCCCCCCGCCCCTATTCAAAATAAGGGTGATAACATACAACCTTGAGAAAAACCATTGAGAGCCTTGTAGGAAGGGCGTTGTCACGGGTCTGTTGTGGTTAGGAGAACGGATGTTTAACTTCAGAATTTAAAACAAAACAAACCCCTCTCTGAGTAAAGCGTTGCACGTAGCTGCTGGGTTTTAGGCATTAATAACGTTGCAAGTCCCTGCAGACGCTCCCTAGCTCGTTGCTTTATCAGAGGGATGAAAACCAGCGTGTTTTGCAAAAGGCAACGCAGTTCGAGTGGGAATATCAAGAGATGAGTCTCTGCCAGAGGTGAACAGCCAGAAACAAAAAGGAGGGGAGCGGCCAGATGCTCTCTGGGGCAGCTACACCTCCCGTGAGCAAGGGACGCGCCGCAAGAACCTTCCTTATAGTAAACAAGGCAGTCAGGACGTGAAAGGGGAGTAGGAAAGGGTGGCTGCTGACACGAAGAACTAAAAGCTGCTGCTTCATCTTGCAGAACTGACAAGGGCTTTGGAAGCGTCTGCTATAAAAGGGCTGTTCCCCGGGAGGAAGAGGACGAGGACTTCTGAGATGTCTCCTGGGACACGTAGCGCCAGGAGAAGTCCCGGATCATCAGGTGGGAGAGAACTGAAATGATTCTGGCCGTTTGATATCGGAAAGCTCTTGCACTTCATGGATTGTCCATGCGATTGTTGCAACTTTGGGGGATCTCTTCATTAAGCTCTTAGATGTTAATAAGCAGGCTCAAAGGAACAACTTCTCTCTCCTGGGATTTTGGCCCCTTGCTTTGCAGCTCCAAATTAAGCTGATAAAAGGGGATTGAGCAGAATCCAAGCTGCACGTGCTCCCGTCGTAGTGAAATACAGAGAGGAATCTCCTGACGGATTCTGACAACAAGAGCCGCAGCGGCGAGAAAACAAACACGCTCTGTCTGGGACTTCAGGGGGTTTGTATGTTCAGCCACCGGAGATTTATCAGCCTCTTTTCACTGTAATTCACAGGGACATGGGAATGTTTCGGTTACACCAGCGCTGCCGGGCGGTGAATGAGTGCGACGCCGGGAGCCGGGGCAGTTCCTGCTCGTAGCTGGGACTACCCAAGCGTGGGGCGAAGCAGCTTGGCCGTGCTCTGCCAGAGCCTGCAATTGAGCCTCTCCAGCCTGTGTAAATGATGCCGAGGCACAGCTCCAGTGGGAGCTCCCTCCCTTTCCCTCCCCTAATTCACGTTTGCCGCTGATCACTTGACGTCCTCCCTTTGAGAGTTTCGCTCGGCGGAAGAAAGGTCAACGAGGGAGAACGGAGTTTTGGCGCGCGCATCCGCGACGCCGGGATCTTTAGGAGGTGTCCGACGCTTGTGGATCTCCGCGGTGCCTGGTGAAGGACGGCGGTGTTTTAGCCTCGGAGCGGGTCAGTATTTGCGAGCTGCCTGTGGCAGAGTCTCTTCTTTACGGCAGGACGTGGGCGGCAAGGGACAGAGGGGACCCAGACGTGTGTGTGGGTGCCTCTGCGAAGCACGTCTCTGAGCCGGGGGAGGTGGCCGATTTCCCCCCGGACTGGTGCCGGTGGGGAACAGGCCAGGCTGCACATGAAGGGCTGGTGCTTGGTTTGGGGGGGGGCTCTTTATTTTTTTTTAAGAGTTTGGTCAGGGGCCAGAAATACATCTCGGCGGAGCGAAGCCTCCAAATCCCATATCGGATTGAAGCTGCAGAAAGAACGATGGTTGGTAGAACCTAATGATCCACACTGGGCTTCCAGGACCCTGGGGCTCGCCCTCCTCCCCCTGTGAAGGTGCCATCCAGCATCTGATAGGTTTTATGTATCCCCGAAAGGCTGGAGTTGCTGGAGCAGGAAACCCCCTTGGCTGCCTGCTGGAGCTGAGACTGTGTCTACCGAATCCGTCCTAGCCGCGGCTTGCAGCACCCGAATTTTCTTTGGCAAGGGCTCTCCGGATTGTGCCGGCCGCGATCCTGCTGCTTCGCCTGGAGCCTCGGGCAGGATGCAGCCCAGAGGCAGCACATCGGCAGGTACCGCTCCCAGCGTTGGCTTTATCACTGCTACGGCAGGCGACCGCATCTTTGATCCGCTTCTCCCCGCTCCCCGCACCCTCCCAAATTCAGCTGAACCCCGGAGCCGCAGTGGGGAGGGAATGCAAAATATGCCGTTAATTCTCTGTGCCTAAGGATTTTGCTGGTGCAGTTCCCCGCATCCCCTCACTTTTGGCCGCATCCGGGCACGTCGGCGCAGCGCGGCAAGGTGGGGCAGCTTGCGTTTGCCGGCGCGTGAAGAGGAGAACCCTGGATTCGTTGCTGTGACCGTAACAAGCCCTGCCTTGTTCCATCCTGGTGCGATCAACAAGACCGGGGCTTCTCCGCCTGCCGTGTCACCGCGTGGGAGGGATGTCATCACGGGCTCTGCCCGGCTACCGTCAGCAAACGTGCTCCCGCTAGCTGGGCTAGCAAAGGGGCGATGGGATGTCTGCGTCGCTGCTTTGTCCCAGTGGTCGGAGCGCACCAGAAGAGTCCTTTCTTATGGTTCTTCGGTATAAATATTTCATGCGACCCAGGAAAGTCCCAGCGGGGGCTGTGCCGTGCACTCTGAACACGGGCCACGTGAATGGAAGTGGTGTATTAATTATTATGAAACAGCTCCAAGAAACAAATGCGGGTTGCCATGGAAGCACCAGCAGCGACAATGTCACCTCATTTTTAAGATGCTTTCAATGTTCCAAACACAATTTCCCTTCCCTTTCAAAACAGACAATGGCAAAACATCCCAGCGGAGGGGAGATGGGGCTGGGTCCGCAGGTTGTGCAAAATTTGATTCCCCGTTCTTACAGCTGAGACGTCAGCTCTGTGCCTGGGCCGTGGGGAAAGGGCAGCGGGGGCTGCGGGTGCAAAAGCTGATCCGGGAGGTGAAGAAAAACGCAGGCAGGAGATGGGGGAAGCAGGCTGTTCCTTCCCCATCCAGGGATGCGAGGGCTGGGCATCCCCAGGGCAGCCTGTCTTGTGACCCCCCCTGCTCCTCGGGAAGTTTGGGGTGCACCGGGAGAAGAGTTAAACATAAAAGAGGGTCGGGAGAGGGACACGGGAAGTTGTCTCCGAGGATTTGGATGGAATAAATTGAGGTTCTTGTATGAGAGAGGAGATGAGGCAAGTGGTAATGTTGAGAATTGATAATGCTGATTTAATGAATGCAAAAATTCAAATTATGCAAACTACGATAGTAAATGCCTGGCAGCTGGGTTCTCCCTGCCCCTTTCAGTCATCCACGCGAAGCAGAAAGGCAACCTCTGAACCCACTTTATTCTAATGACCCTTTTCTTGCCTGACGTGCCCCAGGATCTCGCAGTTTTAGCGCGTGGAGCCAGCACCGGTAAACCCAAAGGAATAACCGGTTGTAGCCGAGTCTCTCTCGGCTTCTCCGCTCTCAGGTACGCGTCCGGAGGCCGTAGCGTTTCACTGCTCGTGTGATGCCACCCGGAATGAGATCACCTCCGAGGCAGCGTCCTGCGCGCTGGCGGGTGTTAACAGCAGAGATGCGACGTTCGTCTTCGGCTGCGCTTGTCCCGTAACACAAACTGTTTCGGCCTTCAGCGCTGGGCTTGTTTCCGTCCTGGTCTCTCGCTTCACCTTGTTCTCTTGCAATTGCCCGATTTCTCGATTCTCTGGCCCCTGCCTCGGTTTTTTTGGGTTTCTTTGCTCAAAACCCTGCGCTGTTAGCCACCTGGACGAGGGCCTTACGGATATTTCTGCAGTGCTCGGAGCGTAAGGAGAAATAAATTTACTGAACCCATGCCATTCAAAACCGATGGGGGAAAAAATAAAAAGTTAAAATTTCACAGATTCCCAAGACCCAACGTGGCTGCTCTCGGAAACTTTTCAGGGCGAGGATTTCTGCTGCCTTACAGGATTTTATGGTAGACCCCAAGTGCTAACGCTGAGGGCAGAAAGTTTCACGCGGGCCGGTGAGGGTCGTGGTCGGGGAGCTGCGGCTCTGGCGCTCGGACCCCTCGGGTTTGCGCGGGGGGGATCGCGTCCCTGTGTTTTCCACCCAAACCTGGAGAAGGGTTACTCCCCCATTCATGACTGGCCTTAAAATCTCTCTCGGAGTAAAAAGGAACCCTGCAGCCCACTGTGTGTTTGAAAAATTCACACGTACTCAAATAGAGTTACGAAAAAAATGCATTTTAACCGAGTTACTAATGACATGACTGAGCTCAGCCTGAGTTTTCTGTTATTTACCTCTCAGCCGAGGAGGTTTTACTCTAGGCCAAAACAAAAATCAAAACATAAAACCTTGCAATGTTTTTCAGTGACCTTGGATGACCGCGTGCCGAAGGAAGACAGCAATATTCCAGCTGTTAAATCAAGCGATTGTGGATTTTGATTCTTTACGGAAAGGCAGCGACATCTCCCCGCAGTAACAGCGTGAGCCAGAGCCGAGGCAGCGGGCAGCAGGCGGGCGCAGATGAAAAGTCAGTACTCTCCTTAGATTCATTTTAATTGCCGCTGTATCTTATGATAACTGCTAAATCATCAGCACCAAGAATAGCATTTGCGGTTATTAAAAGCATCCGTCAGTCCACTTAGCCGCCGTGGCTGGTGCTAACCCCAATCTGTCCGCTCTGCGCTCCTGCCGTGTCGACTTTGCACCCCTGCGATGAGAACAGGGGTGCTGATTTAAAGAGGAGGACGGCAGGCGACGTCCGCTATGCCGGAAAGCAGAAGACGACGCGCAGAGACTTAGGAATTCTCTTCGTAAAGGGAAAAAAAAAAAAAAAGAATAATACAAAACTGATGCTGAAAGGTTTAGCCCTGCCAAGGCTCGGCCCCCCACCCAAAAAGAGAGCTGCGACGCTGCTCGCTGCCAACACGTTTCGTTTGCGTCGGCGGCTGGCCGGTCGGCAGGATGGTTTGGAGGGGTGCCTGGCTGGAGTACGTGGTCAGGGGGCTGCACGGCCGAGCCTCTCGCCGTTCGTGGTTATCTGGTCTCTGCCTGGCACGTCCCGTCAACCGCAGGGAGACTTAAAAGCTCCCAACAGTCCTTCGTGAGCAATTCTAAGGCTTTGGCAGCTGGGCTTGGAGACTCTGGGGTGAAACCTCTTCTCCCGGAGTGACGAAGATGGCGATCTCCTGATCCTGGAGAGCAAATGTCAGCCCGAAGCTCAGGAAAGGGAGGAAAAAATCCCTCCCAAAGCATCAAAGGGGACGCAGATGGTCAAAAATGGATGGAGAGCCCAGCTCCCTGGCAGGGAGCCTGTGGGCGTTAATATGAAAGCAATTGTTCCACAGATGCACAGTTCTTCTGATAAACCAAGTTCTAGCAGCTAACAGCAAGACGAGAGCCATTTAACTAAACAACGGGCAATACGGATTTTCCAGTACATTTCTGATGGATTTTTTTTTTAAATAATGAGGTTTGTGGCATTTGTGTTTTGATGTCTGGGGGAGGGGGGTTATCTTTTTAAAAAAGCCTTCTTTCATTTGAGTTTAAAAAAGGTTCCTGCACGTGCCATTCCAAAGGTGCCATTCCAAAGGTGCCATTCCAAAGGTGCCATTCCCTTCCATCTCCAACCTTCACGCACAGCCGCTGCTGAGAAGTCCGACTCAACGTCTGGATGCCGTACAAGTCTGCGGAGCCAGCAGCAAGCACTTTTTAACAGCCTGAGCAGTCAATGCCTTTTCTGTCTGGTCCTCAGATGCTGGCAGCGCCTGTGATGCTGTAACCAAGCCCGCTCCCAAAGCCAGGCCAGGGTCGGCGGACGGACGGACGGACGGACGATGGGAAGCCAGGTCCAGCACCGAGCTGTTGGCAGCAGGAGGTTTTGGGCTTGATCCTGACCCAACCCTCCGGCGTGCAGTGAGGAGAGTGCTGCGGCCTGAGAGAAAAATGTCCTGAAAGTCTGTGCCTTGAACTCTTTCCATCGTTAATTAGCCACGTAATCTCACTCCTCATCAGTTCATTTGTCTTCTTCTCTTTCTTTGGCAGATGGAGAAGCTAAAACGCAGAGGACCAACGTTTTGGCCAGTTGTCTTCCCTCGAGCCCATCTGCAGAGGCCAAAACAAACCAAAGTTTCCCAAATGCCAGACCAGCGCGTCAACCACGAGGTAACACTGCTTCCATCCTGTTCTCCCCATAAAACCTGATACAATTAGTTCTTATTTCTCCCTTTGATTCCTCTTGAAGTGCTAGAGTGCTGCAGTCGACTGATTCCCAAATGATTCCCCAACCTGCCTCAAAAATTGGTGCCTCTCGCTCCGTGACAGGCCACATCATTTGGTGGCCGATAAGTGACACAGCGCGAGCAGAGCCACGGCGACCGGAGCGCGGCGTCGGGGGATTTGATGCTCTTTTGCCGAGAACGGGTAACGGGGGCTGTAGCGCTCCGTCCCCGTGTCAGGCTCGCTGGTGCCGAGAGCATCCTCGGGGAGGAAGGTCTGACCTCATCATGACAACGCTCTAAATTTCTGCGTGCTCATGCCAGCCACAAACCAAACACGGATTTCTCGCTGGGCTGGCAGTGGGCTGGAGGAGAAGCACAATTTCCCTTCTCCTGCCCTGCACAGAAGCCAAGGATGTCTCCTCCAGCCCGGCACCCTCCACCTCCTCCTGGATAACGCACGCAGAGCGCTGTTCCGAAACGCGACGTGATGCAACAGGAGCCCGGGTTTCTCCGCACCATCCCTCTTCAGCGACTGGAGAAAAGGAACAATGACAAAAGGTGCCCGTAAGGGTGTTTGCTTCCCCGAGGAATGCACTTAGGGGCTCTGTGAAGCGCGCTGACGTTACGAAAAGGATGTGCGCGGGGGAGCGCTTGTCAGCCCTAAGTGAAATTGATAAAAAGATGTTTTATGCAACAGGCTGTATTTAAATCTAAGGGATGATTTAAGCTGCTTTGCGGGGAATAACATCTCTCTGATTGAGAAGCCGTGTTTTAAATATGGAATTAGTGAAAGTGAGTGTGTCGGTGACCCTGTTTTCGGGGAAGGCACTGTTACGTGTGTTGCAGCCGGGGACTTGAGGCACAGTGGAGTGACTTTAACCCTTCAGTGGGGTCCGTCTGATTAAGGATGAGTCCCACGACTCCTCCCTGGCACGTCAGCAGTCTGGGTTCGGTCCCTGACCATGCCGGGGTGACTGCTCTCGGTTGGGAGCACCGAATTTGAGAGGGGAAGCGCCCAACTGCAGGCTTCTCGAGGGCTGACGGCAGAGCCGCATCTCCGCCAGCCCGGCTCTGAAATCCCCTCCTGGTTAATTGTCTTTTTGCCCCTGCTTCAGACGACTCTCACATTCATTATCATCCCCTTCCCAAGCTGTCATCCCACGTTACTGTTCCCTGCCGCGCTCCGCCCCAGGTCCGGCTCCTTTTCAGTGCTCCCTTGATGCGGTTTGGCATCTCTCGGGGCGAGAAGTGCGATTGCTGCCACCTTCCCCTATCAATATCCTTTTCTTGTAGTGCCCTTCTGCCTTGGCGCTCAATACCATCAGCGCCGTAATTAGCATCTCATCGTAATTGAATTGTCAAAGGGAGCTTGCATCAGAGCTGAGCAAGTCGGCAGGGTTACTGCTGTCTCCTTTGGTCTTTTGTCATCTTTTTTCACAATTTTTTGTCTTCATCACTTTATCATTTATTAGTCACGATCGCATCGACGGATTAGGTTCTGTGTCTCCATACTCCTCCTGCAGCGCTGCAGGCAGCTAGAAACCTGCCGGGGGGGG
>VXBL01009716.1:325689-358954 GCA_013400195.1 Aramus guarauna
TCCCAGCATTTGTTGGGAACTGGGACCATCCTGTCCCCTCCCAGCAAACTCTTAGGGGCAGCGAGAGCGGGAGCTGAAGGGACAACGTGGGGCCCGTGGAAAAACTTTTGCCAAAGCGTCCCACTTTTTTCCTTGGATTTTCTCTTTCCTTAACACCCGTTTGATCTGTCGTGTGCCCAGGGAAGAGGCTTTGCTCGCTGCTAACGCCTGCCACCTTGCACTAAAGCTCCGGGTCTGCTTCGGCCGGTGCTCGCTGGCTTCAGACGAGACGCTCGGTCCTGCAGCTCCTGGCGTGGACGGACCCGTGGGAGATGGCGGTGGCTGATGCTGAGGGACCCGCTGCCCTGCAGAAGGGAGCTGAGCCCAGGGTCACAGCCTGGTTTCCCCAAACACGTCAGCCTGTTGCTCTTCCAGAGCCTGGTTCAGCGTTTCGGAGTCAGCCCTGCCCTGCCCGGGGGGCTGGGAGAGACACGGCCGTCCTGGGGACGCTCCCTCGGCGAGGCTGAGCCTCCTTCCCCGTGTGCTCAGGGGTCTCGGAGCATCCCGGGCGTCTGCTACTGCGGATCTCGGAGCCTGATTTTCAGCCTTTCCAGCAGCTTTTCTCGGGCACCCCTGCATCAATTTCTTTCCCTGGTTTGAGCCTCAAGACTGACTCTTAGCCTGAGAACAAGTCCTTCTGTCTCCTTGCGAGCTTCTCCTCCAAGGAAAATCTTCGGAGTCTCTCTTCTGAAGGCAGAGCGTTCGTCAGGCGTAGTCCCGGGCTGGCACGCTGTGCAGAGTCTTTACCTTCTCTAACCTGTCCTTTCCCACGAGGGGAACCGTTTTCTCTTCTCTCCTGCCTCTGCGCGTGACGCACGTGGCTCACACCGTGGCTGCGGGAGTTTGCTCCGGGTTTCTCTCACGCTCAAGCCGGTGGCATCCACTGCTCTGCTTTGGGAAGGAGTTGTGTTGGAGCCCGGTGTCACTCCTGGGCTCCCTCCGCCTTCCCTGCTAGGCGATGCCGGCAGGTCAGAGGAGGGGTTGGTTTGATGTCCCTTGCGCGCAGTGCCCCGGACAAGACGTTTCGTTCTGTCTTTCAGGATATCCTACTGCACGGCAGACAAGATCCACGATAAAGTGTTTGCCTACATTGCCCAGAACCAGCTCAATGAGAACCTGGAGTGCCATGCCTTCCTCTGTACCAAACGGAAAATGGTCAGTCCAGAGGAAGAAATGGGGATGTGGCTGTAGGAGGAGGAAGCAGAGAGGGGCTGCGCCGGTGGGATAACAGCTCTGCCCCTAGTTAGAGCGAGGGGGGGGCTCTGCCCCAGCAAACGCCCGTGGGAGAGAGCACCCACCCTCCTGCTGCCATCGCCGCCTGCCCGCAGGCCGGTAATCCTGGCCATCGCTGCCGAGCCGCGGTACCTGCGGGCTGGATTCAGCCTGTCCTCTTGGTAGGTAAAAGCCTTTCTGCCCCAGGGGCTGGGGCTGGGCTGAGAACCTGACCCTGCTCCAGACCCGAAACCCGTTGCCGTACTGTGGTCCCAGCTGCCGGGACTCACCCCGGCTCAGCATCCGCTTCCTCGGGCTGCCGGAGCTGGTCCGAGCCCGGTGTGCGGAGAGGCTTTGGCAGGCGGGGAGGTCTCCGGGGAGGCTGGCAGCGAGGTGCCTGGGAGCAGCCTCGTTGGTGCGAGGCGTTTAGCCAGCGGTTCTGGGCTCGCCGCCCTGGCTTCCTTCCATTGCTTGCCGTAGAAGCTCCTTGTCCAATTTTTAGCGGCATCTTTGCAGACGGGGCCGTGTCCACCCCGTAGGAGCGGCACAGGAGAGCCCGCTGCGTGCCGAGGATGGGACTGGGAGCAGAGACCTGTGCGTAGAAAACGATCTCTGGCTCTTGCTTTGAACCCACTCGTGGGATTTTCTTTTTTTTCCTGCTGATTCAGCGCATCAGGATGGGCAGGGACCGCGGGCAGGGTGAGGGAGAGAAGTGGGTCACTGGGCACCAGCTGCAAGCGGGGTGTCTCCGGAGGAGCCAGGGCTGGGGCTGAGCCCCCTCCCCGCCGCAGGACGGGGCTTTAGGGGAGAGGAAGGGCAGGTCAGATCCCTCTGCCTCCAGAAATCCTTCCCCTGGTGCCTGTTGCAGGGCCAGAGCGGAGAACGGGATCTCCCAAATCCTCAGGGAAACAAACGTCCTGAGAGCCGTTCCCACCCGGTGCATCCCGGCGTGGTGATTCCTGGGTCCTTACGAGCATCCCTGTGCCCGGAGCGCAGCCACCACAGCTCCGTTATTATTCTGCATTTCTCCCAACTCGTATTATTTTTTTTCCGGGGAGAGAATAATGGAAGCTACAAGTTGTCTCTCCTTTCTGCGGCGTGCGCTCCCATCCTTGCACGGCGAAGATAAGCCTCGCTCTGCAAATTAAAATTTAAATCTCTCCAGCGCTAAAAGAATTATCTCAGTGGTACATCAGCTCAGTGCGTCTCCCTCCAAATAAAGTTCTCCAAGGCCTTTTGTGGCAAAAACTAGAATTTTTTTTATTTTTTTTTATTTTTTTTTTTGCTTTGTCTATAAAACACATGAACGTCACGGCAGTACGGTGACGCCTTGCTCCCAGACCGGGGACCGTCCCTGCCCCAGGGCAGGGTCCCTGAACGTACACACAGCTACCAGTCACGGGCACATAATTAGTCCGTATTTTTAGTTCATGGGTAATTCTCAACGGTAGCTGGGTCTATTAAACTTGATTCAGATGTGACAGCTTAAATTGTAAACAGCTGTGAGGAGTTTCATACTTAATTACCATATTTAAGTTTTTGCCATAAAGCGTTTGCACTTCCATCAAAGATGTAAATAGCTCCGACATTCAAATGAGCTCTCTTGCTTTCTGAGCCTTAATTGGCACCGAGAGGTTTGCCGAGTCCTCCCACCCAGGAGCGTCTGGCTTTTGGGGGACACCTCTGCTCCGTTCATGCTCCCCCCACATCTCCATCCTCCCAGGTCCCAGGGGCTGCGGGTTACGGACCCAGATCTGGGTTTGTTTAGTTTGTAACTCTGTAAAAAAACAAAACAAAACAAAAAACCAAACTTAAAACTCGAGGCTCCTGCAGGGCACCAGCCTTGCAGAGTGTTACTCCGTATCTCCTTGCACTTACACTGCTCGTGAGCTCTGCCGTCTCCTCGTGACGCTGGTGTTTATGGCACTACTTGCACATCTCCAGCAGCTCGGGCTGTTTAGGGTGGTTGGTTGGTTGTTGGTTGTTGGTTTTTTAATGCTGCTCAAGCTCTCGGCCTGGGGAGAAGTGGAGGGACTGAAGGGGTCCCTGCTCCCGCTGCAGCCCTGGCTGTTGGGCCAGGCCAGCCAGACCCCGGCTTAGCCCGGGGGAGCCCGGGGAAGACCCTGGGGTGGCTATCTGCCTCTAAGATTGCTTCCCCCCTTGGAGAGAGCTGCAAATTCACGGCGGTTTACACTGCTGTTCTCAGAGCATCCCTGTGCGCGCGGTTGTGCGCGGTGCCGGGGAGGGACGGACCGCGGCGCTGGTGTGGTCCAGGGCTCGGCCCGGGCGCTGATTCCCTTTGAGATGTCGGGCGTTCTGGTGGGCGACGCTCTGCGGCGGGTGCAGCACAGCCCAGCAGCAGGGAGCTGCGAGGACGAGCCCGGGGCCGTGCCGCACGTGCGCTTGTTCGGCTCACGCGTAGGTGTGGGGTGCAGGAAGAGCCGCACGTGCCCTGCGGTCAGGAGCGGCTCCTCTCTCCCCATCCATCAGCGCGACGGCTGTGACAGCCGCGTCCCTGCCTCCTCCGTCTTCCCGTTGCACCTAAAGCCGTGTCTACAACGAGCTGCGTGTCCTACACGGAGCAATCTCTGCTTCCATCAGTATTTGATTACCCCGGCCAGGCGGGGAGCGTGCGGAGCGGGAGGACTGGTCGGATCCAGGTTAACGTGAATCTGCAAAGCAAAACTTCCAAACGATTTAAAATCTACACGAGGACCTGCCGATTAACGTGCTGCCTCACCGTTGTCTCTCCAGGCGCAAGCAGTCACCCTCACCGTAGCCCAGGCCTTCAAAATCGCATTTGAGTTCTGGCAAGCTGCTAAGGAAGGTGAGGTTTCTTTTTCCCTTTTCCCGCTCTTCACGTGAAAGTTCAAGGGATGACTTTGGGTTTCTTCCAGCTTTCAAGTGCTTTTTTCCTTTGCCCTCCAAATTTCCAGGCTGCTGCTAAGGCTGGTCCAACCTCTGGTGTGATTTAAGGCGTCTTCCAGGTTTCTCTCCACGGCTTTGTAAATCCAGCCAAATTTTGGCCGCGTTCCTTTCTTGCGGGCTGCGTGTGAAGGACCTGGCGCTTGGCTGTGGTGCCTCAGAGCCCTGCTGCTCTCGGGATCTTTGCTTTCACCTTCCACAAGATTATAAAACGCGCCCAGAGCCTGGGCATTGTGGGCTGAGGAGACCCGGTGGCCCATCCTAACCGTCCTCCTTGTCCCTCCTCCCTAAAAGCTTGCGGGGAAGCGCTCTGCGGGCAGTGACGGGGTGGTCTCCTTTTGCAGAGAAGGAGAAGCGGGAAAGGTCCATCTTGGAAGGAGAAGGGACGAGCAGCCCCAGCTCGGAAGCCCCTGCCCACCCCGACACACGTAAGTCACCAGGAGCAGAGCTTTGCTTTGGGGATGGGGATCGGCCCCAGGGCCGCGGGGTTTTCCCCGAACAGAGGGGGTTCCTGGGAGGGCTTTGAAGACCAGCGAGGAGATGTTCCCCTCGGCAGAGCGCTTGGGACGCAGTGGTCCTGCTGAGTCCTTCCCTCTCCCCCCTTAAATATCTCGTGCAGCCCCTCGTACACAGCTGCTGCCACCCCAAATCTCTTCACTTCTGACCCAGGCAAATGGGCCGTAATGGCCTTACGAGCTCAGAACGGTCCCCCAGGTTCCAAGTTTGACTTTGGGTTTATCTCGGACCCAAAACACTTGCCATTCCATCGGCTGATAGAGACGGACATCCGGGTGCCGCTCTGCCTCCGGCTCCCCTAGGGAAGGAGAGGTGCCTGAAAATAAAACAATTAAATAGTAAACCCCCTCGTAACTGGGTGCCTGGCCGTGGGTCCTCTGCTGCCTCTGAAACGCAAGACGCGTAGCCAGGGAGAAGCAGGACAAAAGGCTAATCTCTCTTCCATGCTGGCCGTGGAGATAAGAGGATTTGGCACCGAAGAAAATAGCATTAAACTGGGCTTCCTTCCAGCCTGGCACATCGCGTTTCTGCACGTGGAGACCCAGGGCTGGAGGAATCCGTCACAAACCGTGGCACGTCGGGATGAGCGAGGCCCGGGATGGCCGCAGGTGTAGGAATGGGCTCCGGCATCTACCTGGGGATGCTCCGCAGCTGGGGTGCTTCTGCGTGGTCCTTCCTGCAGGATGAGTCCCCAGGCTGCAAACTGCTCTTTGCCCGGTGCAGGATTTGCCCTCGGTCCTATAAAATAACGATGCGTCTCTGTAAGATGCTGAATCGATGCTGTGGGCTGAACTGAGGATATCGCCCCCGGGTCTGTTCCCACCCTGGGGCTGGGATGTCTCAGCTTTTGCCTGGGGCTGATCCTGACTCATCCTGGGCACAAGTGGGTACCCGGGAGCATCCGCTGACGGCGGCTAGAGGGACAAGCCGGCCGATCCTCCCCTGCGTCCCTGTCGAGGGGATCTCGGGTGCCTGATCTGAGCATCACGAATTCGTCTGAAACCGCATCCCCAGCTGGGGTGAATGCAGCTCCTCCCTGCTCAAATTTGGGGCCATCCTGAAGGAATTTGGTGCAACCCTTTGATCCCCCTCCTGAGGGGAAGCACTTACCGCAAAAAGGCTCGGGTTCGTGCCGTCTCTGTTTCCCCCTCCCCTGCCTCATTCCCTCTCCGCTCTGTTCACAGCAGCAGCCACAGGGAACTTGCTGGATTTAGAAGATCCTGCCAAATCGCCCCTGACCAGCAGCGCAGACTCCCCGCGCTTAGATAACAGCGTGTTCGGACCCAGCCCCTCCGTAAATAACAACGTGGTGTGGGTAAGTGCGTGCCCGGGGCACCGCCGCGTCTGCCGAGCCGGGGCAGGGAGCGATGCCACCTCCGTTTCACGTGCTCCAGGTCCCATCGCGGGGATTTTTCTTGGCTAAACCCCCTCCCCCTTCCCGGGAGCTCTGGGGCGGCTGAGCCGTTCACGCGGGGTTTCGGAGATGCCCAAGCGAGCCGGGTTGCGGTGTCGTGCTCAAAATGATCGATTAGCGTTCGAGTGCCGACCGCCCTTTTTTGGCTCCGTAAATAAATGAACGAGATTGCGAGCCGCTCTGAGAAACGCCGCTGTCAGATAATTGAATATTACTTATTCTCGAGCAGCATTTCTCAGTGGTTTGTCACTTAATTGAGAGACCACCTAACTGCTCCGTTCAGGGGAAAAAATCATTATGTTGATGGCTTTTGTTTACTGTTCGCTAAACCCAGGTTATATTTATGTTCATTATTACTCTTATTTTTCCTTCCTTCTCGTTTGCGGCTGTATCAGGCTTGTGTGAGCACGGATGGCTTCTCTAAAATGTCCTCAGTCATCTGGCTTAATTGTTTCATGGACACTAATAGCAAAATAACGACCCAGCCCCTGTGTCGGGGTGTGCAGCCATCAGGGAGCCTCCTCCATGCCCCGTTCTCCGTCACCAACCGGGCTGGGGCTGATCTTTGAAGCCCCTCGTGACCCGGGACCTCGTCCCCACCACGTGCCCTCTCTGGAAACGAAATTCTGCTGAATTTTGGAGAATTGAGTGATAAAGGCCTTTGCCTGGAGCCTGTTTCTTGAGTCTGCCAGGTCTGAGCCTGATGCTTTTCAGGTTAAACCTGAAGATCAACTCTAAGTCATATCAAAGCCTGGAGGCTTATCAGTGGTCTCCAATCCCTCCCTTCTTTACATATGACACATAATACATGTAATACTTTACATATTACATTGAGTCTTTAATTGCATCACAAGATTTTTGGGAATAGTCAAGTCTGTCCATAGCAAAGCCCTCGCACAGAGCCCGTCTTCCTGCACGGAAACCTTTCTCCCCCAGGCAACTCAAACGCTTTCTCCGGGAAACCTTAAGAGCAGATCAGAGATAAAGGATCCCAGAGTTGCTTCCAAGCGGCGCAGGTTCCCCCTGTGTGCTGAGGCAGAGTTGTTTTCCGGGTTCCTGATCCAGAAGAACCCCGAGAGTTGCCTGGAGCATCTTGCCGAGCTCTGTCCAGGTTCCTCCTCTTCGCAGGAACCCGCAGCGTGTGCCGCTCTCGTGGCAGGAGCTGGAAGAGCCGAGGGCTGTGGTTACGCTCGGAGGAGGATGTGGTCCAAGCTCATGGGCCAAATCCAGCCCATGCAGGCAGTAGGGCAGAGTTATTCTGGTTTGGAGATGGTGGGAAAGGGCCAAGCTCCAGCCCTGACCCTGGGCTGCGAGGGGAGCACGGCATTCCCAACCCCAGCTCTGGGATCGCTCCGAGGGAGCCCGGACCACCCAGAGTTACACCTTTTACCCCTGGGCTTGTGCAGAGAGTGAGCTCAAACCTGCCCAAGGAGGCAGGTTGCCTAGAGGGGTGTTGCTTTAGGCACTCGGAAGTCAAGAGATATATATTTTCTTTGTCTGCCGTGCTCAAGTGCGGAGCCGGATCTCTAAATACACTTTTGTGCATTCTCTTAGCAACTACTTCTCTCTCTTTTTATCTCTTTAACAAAGGAAATGGATGATGGTCTCGACGAGGCATTTTCAAGGTAATTCTAATAACTCCCTTTACAAGTTCACGCCACCGGGGACCAGCCCCAGAGACTTGCCTGGTGACTGGCTTTTAATAATGCTTCTAATCTTATCAGCCACCGTGATCTGACCTAGGCAGCTGCCCCGTCAGTGCCTCAGCTGTTAATTGAAAGATAGGCTTTGAGGCTGGCTGATAAGCCAAATATTTTGACAACCTTTTAAGGATGGAGAGAGGCTGTATGTGATAGGGAATTTAATTCCCCAAGTGCTCAGCGTGTCCGCTCCTGCTTGCCAGCGTGGTTTGAGGCTGCCTGTTTCCAGTCTCCGTGCTAGCTGCAGTGATGCTGGTCCCAGTTTCTGGCATGGGGGACTTTACCCTTCCTCACCCCTCCGTGAGGTTTGGACCAACCCTGGGACCTTGTTCCCGTCTGTCCCTAAACCAACAGCGATGGCTGAGGGCAGCGTCCCTGCTGCACCCGTCCCCGTTGCGGCGCAGTTGCATCAGGGCGACTCTGATACTCCAGTTTTGAATTCGGGCACCCGAGCACGTTCAGGCTTTGTGGCCGTGGCTTCATTCGGCTTAGTCCACTTTCCAGCCCCAATTAACAGCTTCCCTGCACGCGCACGCCGAGCAATCCAGCAATGTTAAACAAATCCGTCTTCTTTCAGGTGAGTTTTCCTGCCTGTCCTGGTGCAGCAGAGCCCTGCGGGGTGATGTGGACGCTTTAATGTACGCGGGTCCCGTCCTCCAGATGGGTGCACGCAGCCAGCCGGGAAGCGGGAGCTGCGGAGGGCCCGGTTTGGGCAAAGAGCTGCCCCGGGTGCAGGTGCCACAGGCAGCAGAGAGCTGCCCGGCCACCTCCTCCGGCTGGGAGGTGCCGAAAGAGGGAGCCGGGCGGTAGCGGGGCTGAGTCCAGTGCCGTCGCCTCCCCGAGAGCCGCTCGCCTCCCTTGGGGTTTGCAGCGGTGCAGAAAACTGCGTGCTCAGCCCTAAGGAAACCGACCTTCACGTCTTGCTTGAATGATTTACGGCTTCCACTTCCGCGGCAGCCCTGTCCCGAGTCGTGGTCGATAAAGGGGCTGCTCGAATTTATGTCTTCATGTCATCTATTTTCCTCACCTCTGTTCCTTGCCCTGCTTAATTAAGCAGACGTTGTTAGTTGCGGTCTTTTGTTTTGCATTGCTGGATGCCGAGCTGTCGCATCACCCTTGGCCTTCTGGTGACTCAGTATTTGGACTGCTCATCCACCGAGGCGGATGCTTCGGAAAGCGTTCCCGGTGCAACATCACCGCTGGTCGTTTTTCTCCTTTATTAAAAACCCACGCGTGTGGCTAGTTTAATCGGATGCTTATTCGACACCGTGGCTCTGCTGGATGAAACACCAAATATTTGAGTTAATCTTTGGCCCTGGGAGAATTGATGCTGCGGTGTTACATTTTTACAGAGGTCTTTACTTAACACCACAACGAACCGGGGCTTGTTAGGTTTTGCAAAACATCTGGGATGTGCCGAGATGAAGAGCTCTTAAAGCTGATCCCGTGGGCTATTAAACGGCATCTGAGTCTCGTTGTGCCTTAACCCAAAGAGTTAAACGCTTGGGCCGGGGAGCGCGGCGGGCAGGGAGCTGCGTGTGCAGACACACCGCCGTGAAAACTGAGTCATTGCAATGGGGCTGCTCCTGCGGTCGGCGGAGCCTTTACGCTGAGATAAGATCCCAGCTAAGGAGCAATAGCTCGGGGGAGGAAAACGGCAAGGTTCTGCCAGACCATTAATATACAGGATGTCCAGACTGCAAATTCCCGGGGTGCCTGTAGGGGAAGTGTTGGGATAAACCAGCAGCAGCACTGCAACAAACTGGAGAGAGCTGCAAATGTTGTGTGCCAGCTCTCCCCTTACTGAGTTATTTCATTCCATCGGAGGGTTTTGAAACGTGGAACTGCAGCTACGGCTACATCAAGCATCCAGGCTATAAACTGCACGGATTTGGGTTCTTATTTTCTGTTTTTCTCCCTCCTTAGACTGGCTCAGTCGAGAACAAACCCGCACGTCCTCGACACGGGACTGACGGCTCAAGACATCCAGAGTGCAGAAACGCTCTCACCTGTAGACTGGAACAAAATAGATTCCAACACAGGCGAGAAAGATGATCTGTTCATGTTTTGAGGTCAAACACATCTAACGGCTGACAAGAGAATAACCACTAAAAGTCTATGGACTGAATCATGCTGTTCCGGGTGCTGTGCGCAAGGGACTCTTCTGAGGGCCCTTCACCAAGTCAGATGATATTACAGCACAGTTTAGACCAAAGCTTTAGGGATCTAATGCAGATTTTTGTACCTTGCTTTTATCTAAACCACGAGATGCTCTTGAACATATTTATTCATAGCCGTTACAGTTTACATATGTTATTGGAAGGCACGTAGAGCATCTAGAGCGTTAGGTGGCAATATACCATGGAAGAACCTTCAGCAGTGCCTGTTCCTCTCTGAAAAAAGGCTATGCAACACCAAAGGCTCGCTGTAAATACTTTTCTAGACAAAGGTCTGCAGATGCAAATGCAATTGCAAGCACAACTGTTACTAATCCACCGTTTCTTGAACAACACGTCACCTGCCTAGGCGGAGGGGAGGAGATTTGCAGCAGCTGCTGACAGTGTTAAGATCCAAAAGGTAGCAGAGAACTTGCTTTTGTTGTGAATGTCCGTGATAGTCTCACAGTTGTCAATCACCCCTACGTGTTCTGGCTGCTGCTTCGCCAGCTTCGTATGGGAATTGTCGCTTTTTTTTTTCTACCCAAAGACTCTATGAAGTTTTGCACTTTAAAAACTTGAACTGAAAGCAATGGTCCGAATTCTCAAGGTAAGCAGTGCCTGTAACTTCTCTTCAGAAGCTATTTACCCAAAAAAAACCCCCCAAAAACAAAAAACCCCAAACCCAAAAACCAGCCCCAACCCGGCAATGCTGCAGGTCTGTTTCCAACCTGACTACCCACGTGCACCGTTTCGGATGTGACTCGAAATACCGAGGCTCCGTTGCGCTGTTGGCTTTGAAAGCAAAACCGCTGGGGAGCAACACTTCGTTTTGCAAAAGCGCGTTGAAAGTTGCAGGTTGGGCGAACCCGGTAGCACGATAGATCTGTGTTCTTAGCTCTGCTAAGTGGATTTGGCTGTGCGTGCCTTTTTACTGTCTCAAAACCCTCTGGTTGTTGCTCACTCAATAGACTCAAATGGAATTGGATTAAGCAAGAGCAATACCTGGATGTTCAGTTAGCGAGAGGTGCCCCTTCCCGCAGTGCTCCCGTCCTCTCCCCCCCCCCACAGCCGCGTCTCCCGTGAGGCTTGGGAAGTTGGCTTCATCTGCTCCCGGAATTGGGAGTAAGTAATGGAGGTATAAAGCTTATGCTAATTAAAAGATTAAGTTTAATGATCCTAAATAGTCGCACTGACAGTTTGCAGTGTTTGTGGCCTTATGTGAAGTATACTAATCTGGTTTATAGATTTGTAACTTGGTTTTGAAACACTAATTCATTCCCCAGATAGCTCTTTATAACTCTCTTAAAACTGCTTGCAGGGAAAAAAAAAAAAAAAAAAAAAGCAAAACCTCTTTGTCAGCTGTAAGAATTTATTAGGAAACAGCTGAGTGACTCTAACTTAGATTTGATTTTTTTTTCCTCTAAGTGTTATTGTGATAAGGTATCAAGAACTTGTGAAGCTGACTCATCATGTCTCTTAATAAAATGTATGCTCGGTTCATCCTGCAAAATTGTGTTTAAAGCAATTTTACATCTTGAAACTACTGTGCCCATGACTGGCTTGATCTTATGTGTAGCATCAGTCTCTCGCAATCGAAGGAATTATTCAAAGTTTGTCCGTGCTACGGAGGCACACGGTAGAGACGTGAACCTGTTGTGTAAGCGATGCTGGAACTGCGCAGAAGTGGTTGTTGCAAGCGCCTTGTCCCGACCCCGGGGAGTCGTGATCTTCCTAGGAAAGACCTTGGGCTGCAGATTTCTCTGTACATTGATCTTTCTCCTTTTCTAGAGACTCTAGCAGCATATACTGAAATGCACAATGCTATATATGTATGTATATAGGTTTTTAAGAAAACCTTATGCTGTAAAGAATAGCTGTACTGAGGAAAATAAAAGTTCTACCATTTTTTGGAGCATCTGTGCTGGGTGACTTTATTTTTATTTTTTAATGGATAGAAGCCTTTGTATTTCTAACCAGTTGAATTCTCCGTCTCTCTTGATGCACAGCAGCAAGCGATCGGAAACATCCACGGGAGGTTTCTGTCCGCGCAGAGCCATCCAGGTGGAAAAATGGCTGCGGTTAGACACTAATCCGCGGTGCTGCCTCCAGGAAATGCTTACGGGGCAGGATGCGGCCACGCGGGATGCACAGAGGGATGCGGAACGGCCACCTTCCCTCCTGTGCCGGGCTGGGAGGCGATGGGCTCAGTGAACCGGTCCCTGCCCCAGCCCCTGCAGCGCTGGATCAGCCTCCAGGTAAGGATGTGACAGCCGGCGACGAGAGGGACGTTGGTGCTTCGGGCTCTTCTGCGGGTAAACGTGCTGGTAACATCAAACCCCAAAATCTCTTCATTGATAAGAGTTTCTGAATCACTGTGCAAAGTGCATCTCCCTTAGGGGGAGATTAACTTGCACAGCTGCTTTTTAAACAAAAACAGCCCAGAGAGCCCGGCAGCACCCTGTGTGCTCGGCCTCCCCCTGCAATTCCTGCCTTTGCTGGCTGCCAGGTCGGAGCGACTAATCATGCCGCGAACGCTCGTCTGGGAGGCAGGCGGAGAAATTCATGTGGGGATGCTGACCAAGAGATTGAACCTGCAAGTAGCACCACGCTCCCTTGGCGTATCGGAGCTCGGCTGCGCGCAAAGGGACTTTGCAGAGATGCATCTCTTCCTGCAGTGATAGACTAACAACAACAAAAAATCAGTAAAAGTTTATTTTTCTGTTTAAACTGCCTGTTCCAGTGGGAGGAGATGTCCCAGATGAGGAGTACTGAGTACCGGCAGTCTGCGTCTTCATGCATAAGTGATGGCGATGCCGAGGAACAAATTGGTCTTTCAGGTTTGATGTGACCTGTTTTTAAGTGCCAGTTAAGAACCTTTCAGCATCCATTTCCTTCGCCTGCGATGGCCACGCGCTTGGGAGGGAGGAAGGGGCTCACCGCGGTGAGACGGAGCTACGCCACGAAAAGGCAGCTGCCTGCTCGGGGGGGGGGGGCCGCAACATCTACGGCAAGCTGGGGGGAACCGGGGGCTCTGCTCACCCCAGACCTGCGTTTCTCCCGGGGGGGACGTGGAGTGACTTTGTGACTTCGCCGTCTGTTTTCCTCCCTTGGAGCAGCCGCAGCAGCAGAGGAGGTGGCTGTGAAGTGCCGGTCTGTCACCCCGCGTTGGCACGGGGTGTATATAGGACGTAACGACTCCATCCATCCTATGGATGGGAGCCAGCGCGGGCGAGGGAGCTCGCTCAGAGCCCGGCTTCAATCTCCCTCTCGAAATCACCTGCTAAAGAAACCAAACCTGCAGCTGGTGCAAGCCATGTGGTTTGGAGCTAATTTCTTCAACTGCTGGCGCTGTAACTCGTTAAACTCATTTAATGCACACACACCCCCCCAAAACCGCAACAACGAACCCAGCCCATTGCCACCGAGTTACAGGTTGGGTTTACGTGCAGACGTTAAGTTTATCAATTGTTGCCGGTTCCTCCGTTCAACGAGCCGCTCTCGAGCGATGGTCGGTAGTGTTACAGGAGTCAAGGCCAAATCCAGCTCTGAGGTTACAAACCGGCTGACTCGGGCGAAGCGCTGAGCTGTTAAGGACAACGGCGTGCAGCGCGGCATGTACCGAGCTCCGAACTTCTCTCCTCTCCTTGGATCACCAAGAGAGTTTGTAAATTCGTGCCAAGCTTGAGCAAAAGCTGTAGGGCTGTCGTTACCCAGATCATTCTTTTTTAAAGTACAAATAAAGAGAGCAACATTTCATCTGAACACCTGAATGCTGTATTACGGTTTTTATAGCCAGCCCCAGGGTGCTGGGAGCTGCGGGCTGCTCTGCAAGGCTTTTTGTGCTCTGAAGCAAGAAGAAATAACCGTCCTCGTGGAGAAGCACAAATGCATTTTGGCTCGGGATGGAGAGGGGGGTGGTGATTTGAGCACCGCTCTCCTCCGCTCTACCATGTCAGTGTTGCGTGACGGCTGTCTGCAACGGCAACAGCGAACTGCCAGACCCCAAAGAGATTCGTCCCCGGCAAAGCCAAGGGGAGCTGAACCAGAAAAAACACCGGGCAAAGGCGATGTTCGCTGAAAGCCTCGCCGGGACCCGGGGCAGGGGCTTGCTCAAGAGGAGCTGGCCACGGGTCAGCAAACGGGGCTGAAAGGGTATTTTTGCAAGCGTGTCTCTGCCTCTGCTTCTGAACTGCTTCCAGGGTTTGCAGCACTTAATGGTGGGAGACGATATTACAGCAGGACGCGATGCTGCAGCGGGAGAGCAGAGCAGCGATGCAGCGTTTAGCAAATGGGTTTTGTCAAAGTTTCCATCGCAGGGAGCTGCGGAGCCGTGTGCCGACGTGGCCGCCCTTGGTCTGCACGAACAACGAGGGACGTGGGGTTATTCTGCCAAATCCCATCGGGGTGTGAAAATACGTCCTCCTGAAAAAGCAGTAATTCCAGTGCCAAAGATCCATAAACTTGCCCAAAAGTTAACTTTTTACACCCCTCTTTGGAGGAAATCCTGCTGACCGTCTGGTCCAGCTTTCCCTGGAACCTGGGGCACCGATTCACCAGGTCGGTGCTCACTTGGGGCTGACGGTGCCCGTGTTGTGCCCCTGCTCTCTTGCAAAATCAAATCTCCTTCTGCAGAGGCAGCACAAGCCCTGACGGACACCCGGAGCCGAGCAAGATGCAACACGGGCTTGGGAGGAACCAGCAGCTTTCCCCATCCACGGCGCGGAGGGGACCCGGAGCCCACGCCGTCCCGTCGGCTTCGTGGCAGCAGCAGAGCCAGAAGCTGATGAAATTACTCGGCGCAAACGAGAAGCGAGCAGGGCTTCTGCTTCCAGCCCTCGGCTCGAAAGTCCTTTTAGCAGCAATTCAACATCTGACTACAAGCAATTTATCAGGAGAGAGTGGATACTGCTTATGACAGAGGGAGTCTTAATATTGCATTACTTCATTTATTTAGCACCTCTCCCCTAATGCCCAGGGGAAGGATAATGGGAAACAGTGTTGGGGGTTGCTGGGGGTTGGTTGTTATTTTTCTTCCCTGCTAAAAGCAAACATCTCCAGCTGGTTCTTGGCTCGGAGAAGAAATATGGGCTTTACAAAAAGAAGGGATGTCAAGTTATTAAAAGCTGCAGGAAGAGGAAGTCTTCTGAGCTGGGAGTGGAAATGGGGCCAGAGAGCTGGAGCCAGAAAGCGGACTTAGGAAGCGCGGGAAGGTTGGAGGCAGTTGTGCAGTGAATGTGCAGCTAGAAAGTAATTAGTGACCAAGCGCTGGTTAATTTACGGTCACCAGCCCACGCTTAGTCCCTTCTCCGCTGCGCTCTCATCCTCAGCAGCAGCGATTGCTTCTCGCTCCCAGCTCTGCAGCAGCTCCCAGCGAGGCGGCTCTCAGGGCCGGCAGAGCCAAAGGGACCCTCTGCTCTGCCCGGAAAGCGGATTAGCACCCTGCTATCGGGGCCACGCGCCGTCGTCAGCCGGTGCTGGCCTGCAGCCAGGCGCCGCGGAGCAAGGAGCCGGAGTCGGGAGCTCTGCATCCCTCCCAGCACCCGGCTGGCACCGCTCACCTTTGGCAGCGCTGAGCCTCTCCCGGGGCATTAACCCGCCAGAAAGCTGTTGGCATCGGCCGTTGAGCGCCAAGATGCGTCTTTGCAATCGAGTGCTCGTTCCTTATTCCCTGCGGTGCGATTTGGGGGGTTTTTTTGGAGTCGCGAGAGCCAGGTCGTGCCAGCAAACCCAGCGTGGGAGCGCTGGGAAAAGCGACGCCGGCTGTGCTCACGGGGACCGTGCCACCTTCCAGCCTTCCTCTTCGCTTCTCCTTCCAGGAGCCAGGCGTGATTATCACCAACACCACGGTTCCCGCGTCAGGGCCGCAGGGTCGCTCCTCTCCCTGCAGAAGAAAATATTGGGTGAGGCAGGTTGTGAAACATCAACCCCGTCAAGTTTTGGCTCTAAAATCCCCGCTGACTCCTGTGATTTATCACTCACCCAGCTGCTACTTGCAGCTTGGAAAAGATAAGCGAGGGGGGGAAAAACATATAGATTTTTTTTTATAAGCTTGGCTTTAAAGCCCATAGACTGAGGCCAAGACTCCTGTCCTGGCCAAGGTAAGGGGGTAGGAACAACGTTGTTGGTCACAGCTAAAATAAAACAGCTGTCCGCTTCATGCTGCGGTACGAGAGGGTAATTCCGCTGCCTTCTTTTCCCTGGCACGCGTCTTTTGACCCATGCTGCGAGAAAACCAGTATTTAGATACCAAGCCCCCAGCTGCCTTCCTTGTCTTTCAATTTAGTCCCCAGGCACCTTGTTTGCCCCAAACTTTTGCCACGGCAGTTTCTGTTTCAGGCAAAACACACACCGGGGGCATCTCTGAGCCGTTGTCTCTCCGGGCAGACAGGGAGATGCCCAGGGGATTCTTCTTCCCTCCTTTCAAACCAGCCGCTCTGCAAACTCGGGTCCAGATCGCTCCCTTTGTGCCTCCGAGGGTTTTTGTTTTTTTTTTAACATTTCCAGCCATCAGCAATTTCTTCCCCCAGCAAAAACTCCAGCCTCTGCGCCGGAGGGAAACAGTCCCGGCGCTGAGTTTTCCCGACGCTCTCGCTGCAAACCACAGCAGCGCTTTTTGTCTCGGCTGTGAATAATCCCGTGGACGGTAACACCACTCCAGGCAAAGTTTTTGCTTAAAAACCTTGATGATGATACTTTGCAGGGAGTTTCTTGGCTTGTACCTTTGCGTTTCCATCTCCTTACCCAAATCTTGCCGTAACAGCCCCCAAACTTGCCGCTTGTCAGGTCTTGTTTTAGCTACAACCTCCTCCCTTCCCCTGCTCGGCGGCGTGAATTTTAATGTGGCATCCCAGCACCAGGCCTGTCACTTGGCTATTGCCTATATCACGGGCTCGTACGTATGAGCCCCAGGTCTAATTAATGTAATAAAATGTGTAAAAGTACTAAATCTCCTCAGACATGGCAATTTTATCACTTCTATGTACTGTCACAGCACAAGTAAAGCTGACAGTAAAGAATAAAACAGTTATGTCTTTGGCATTTTTTATTACTTTTAATACGCTACCTTTTTTTTGTTACTGGAAATTTAAATTATAATGGTATGCTTCACTTAAAAAAAAAAAAAAGAAAGTATCCATAGCAACAGGAACATCTAAATTATTACAGGCTGATCACTTTGCTCCTAGTCACATCACATGCCTTTCAAAGACAGTCCCAGAGGTGCAGGATTTTAATAGAAATTTTTTTTTTTTACCTTTTTTGCAAATAAACAACTGTATACACAGCACTTTCTCCATCAATATGCTGCCTACAGAAAGATCTAAACCTAATAACTGCCAGCATGCTTCATTACCCGGAGAGGGAGGGGTTCAGGCTCCCTCTTGCAATCCTTACTTCATACGAGCTTTCTCGCCTGAGTCGGTGCCTCCTGGTTATCCCGTGTGAAACGGGAGAGTTTCCGTCCAGTTCAGCTGATGTAATTTCTGTCTGGAAGCAGGGGAAGAAGAAGGGGAAGAGGAAGAGGAAGGGGAAGACCAAAACCGCTGAGCCTGCAGCATCAGGAACTGCCTTGTTAGATGAACAAGCCGGAGTCATTCTTATTTCTGTTTTATTCTGTCGACATTCCTAGTTGTCATCCCCAGAAAACAACTGCAGCAGCTGCTCGACATTTAAAAGGCGATCGGTGGGAAAATACCCAGATATTTTTCAGCCACCACCCCGACATCTGAGCCAACTCGGTGACTTTTGGTCCAAAGCAGTTACAGCTTTCCACTCTTGAAAATTCCTTCACCTTAATCATCAAAAAAGCCCTACCGATACACATGCACTGTTAAATATAAGAAACAAACATGCCGGAAGAAATAAAAAGACTTTTTTTTTTTCCCCCTCCAGTATCAATTATAGGAATCATATGCGTCATCTGGATCAATAGTAGGTTGAAATTGCTCAGCCAGAAAGATTTTATATCTAAAAAAGCAGCAGCTGATAGCCTTCCTCTAAGCTCATGTATTATTATGTTATAACTGAAATTATGGTAGTAAAGCATGTTTACAGGCTCTCTTGGAAAGCTCATGTTAAGAAAAAAGGTTTAATAAATGTACTTGTACG
This sequence comes from Aramus guarauna, assembly GCA_013400195.1. Classification (NCBI taxonomy): domain Eukaryota; kingdom Metazoa; phylum Chordata; class Aves; order Gruiformes; family Aramidae; genus Aramus; species Aramus guarauna. Next base: position 343,761 of record VXBL01009716.1, read on the forward strand.
TAGTAACAAGATCTTAAACCAAGCCAGTATGTATCTGAGATCTTATCGTGTTCAATAATAGCCGAGATTTGCTTTTCCCGTCCTTTGTTTCCCACTATCGTGTGGTACGTCCCTGGCTCACCATTTCCTGCGTTTTTCCCCAGAGGTGGCTGCAATTCCAGAAGGATTTATTTGCGGCACATGCAAATGACAGTGGAACAAGGTGGTCTTTAAAAATATGAAATCTTACTTATCACTTAACCTTCGCAGAATAAGAGCTGATGTGCAGACAAGCGGATGTGGTTCACCGAAGCCAAAGCAAGAATGTTAAAAACAAGGAAAATATGTCGGGGTTCTTTGGCTGGTTTGGTTGGTTTGTAAGGAAGGGTCGGGGAAGATCCGTAGCCGTGGAAAAAAGAGGAGGCTCCGAAGAAAGAGCTTGCAGGTTTTGAATATGGTCCTCACTGGGGTGATGCCGGTGAATGCTGGTACAGGAACCAGGTCTATCGTCTGTCAGTGACTTTCAGATCAACCTGGTTTCATATGTGAGTTAAAAAAAAAAAAAAGAGTGAAAGAAGGTGGGTGGTTGAAGAGAACTGAGAATGATGCAAAAAAATCTGTCGGACCTGCAGATCCGGCTCACATTTGAAAATCACCTTTGTGGCTCCCGTGAAATCACCTTTTAATAAAGTCTTTAACAGGAACCTATAATTTTGTGGCTGATGCACGAGCCAGAAGACAGCGCAGTTCACTCTCACGTAGCTTTATTAAAGCCATGGGCCCAGCTGGAGCCAGAAATATTTACTTTGTGCTGAGCGTGCAAGAGCCTACAGAAGTACTGGGCACTGACCTTTGATACCAGGCAGCAAGTTAAAGCTGTCATTCCCCGTCTCACCTCCCTCCCAGCTGTACGGCATCAGGTCTAGCAGGAAGGTTTCCCAAATCCGCAGGTGGAGCTCTTTGACTCACAGCTTCTCCCCTCCTGGAGCAATTAAATAAATCCCAGAAGCCACAGCCCCAGGTACTTGGGAGGATTTGTCGTGCAGTGGTATGTCTGGGGGTAGGGAGCTGGGGCTGTACCGGGGGTTTGCTGCTTAAATTGGGCCAGATGTGGTGCTCAGCGTTTGTGCTTAAGGCTGTGATGTGTCTCTAAGTGTTTTGCCAAGAATGCTGGGCGGTGGGTCAGCGCTAATTAGCAAAAAGTAATTGTCTGTATCTGAAAATGGTTGGTGCTGGAAGGGCAACACCTTTGCTTTTAAGGGTGACAAGAGGATGGATGTTGTTTTTTCATATTGGTTAAAGCATTTTGATCCATTTTGGCTGGCGTTGTATGAGTCAAGACTAAATTCTGGGGGAAGACTGTCAGAATCTGGGTTACTTGCTCCTTTGTGGATCTCCCGTTTATATATTGAGCTGACCTGACTCCAGTCTGCGGAATGTGATGGGAGAACAGGAAAAGCTTCTGGTGAAGTTATTTAAGGACTTCTGACAGGTACGAGCACACAAGTCATTTTACAACTATGACAGGAGAAACTTGGCTAGCGTGCTGGTTGTATTTCATAGGTGCTTCCCCCTGCCCTTGATGCTGTGTGCCTTCCCAGTTCTGCTTTTTATGTCCTCAAAATGACAGCACGGTCTCTTGAGGGTAGGGTAAGACAGAGCCAGCACAGGCTGGAGCAGCTTTTTTCAGTTACAAGTGTTCCTTCATCTCGTTAACAAGATTGCATAAGGAGGTGCAATACTGCTGAGCTCAAAATTACATCTCTTTATTTCCTACCTGACACAGCAGCAGCAGATGACAGAGACAGCTGCAAACAAGTTTAAAAGTATTGCTTCCTCAGAGCAAAATTCGGGAGATAAGACGTTGGGGTTTCATCTGGCTAACCGAAAGCCCGTGGGGAGCTCCGGATGCTACGGCCTGATGCCTGCGACTGCCGCGGTCCTGTGATATCGGCTCCGGGCTGGCCCAGAGCACTGCAGAGCTTTCGAGGGCGCCCACCCGTGTGTTTTGCAACAAGCTGTGATTTATGGGATGCCTGCGGAGCGGCTGGTCCCTTTGTGATAACGAAAGAGAGCCTGTGACGTGACTCCTCTGCGAGAAGGGAATGGACTCTGCAACCCCAGAGGTCCTTTGTGTGTCCCCACGCCAGCTCTGCATCCCAGCTGACAATATGATCCCACTTGTCGTCCCCTCTCTGGTCCAGCAGCAGCAGATCAGTTCTGATGGCTGCAAGCTGATCCCCTCACTTTACTGGGAGGGAGCGCAGGTGTGGTCCTGGCCTTGTATTGTCAACACTTCTCCCCTTACGCTGCTCCTGCCAGCTTTAGTTAAATGTCATCAAATCGGTCTCTTCCAAGTGATTAACTCTCTCTCAAACCCTCAGTAAGAACCACACGCCGAGCCAGGAGTGATGGAGCTGGGAGATGAGATTTGTAGCCAGAATCTGGGAAACGTTTGGTCTGGAGGAAAGTGAGTCCAATCCTGACCTGCCTCGTGTCTCTCGCTGCGACTGCAAAGTTCGAAGCAGGGAGTGATAAAGCCTCTCTTAAATGCTGGCTCTCGTGATGAGCTCGGGTTTTATCTGGTTTGGGACCTACTAAGGTCATTTCAGGAAGGTGCTGAAGCAATAACGTAACGCAATATCTGGAAAGGCAGTTTCTGGCTGTGTGGTGAGAATAAGCGCAATAGATTGTAAAGCCGGAGGGAACCATTACTAGCATCTAGTCTGATTTTATACAGAAACACATGGTTCAAAGATGTACTTGGTAACGTTTGTGCCGAACTCCAAACTTCCATCTGAGTTACTAGGTCTCTTTAAAAACACACACAGGCTTCAAAACTTGTAGAAAAAAGACAAGAATTTCCTATATCTTAAAGACCTTTCGACTCCTAATACAATACTGTATTCCCTCTCCTCAAAAGTTTGATGCACCAGGTGCGAAAGAGCAAGAAGGTGGACAACTAGCTCAAGAGGAATGTCCCTTCCATGTAAAGCAGCGTTCTGGAATCATTTTGATCATCCGTCCCTGGATTTTTTTTCCTCTCGTCTCCAGGACGGCTCTCAGCAATGGCTATTTGAGGGCTGAAGTTCCTCCTCTTTTATCTGCCGGACCTTCTGACGCCAGTGCCGGGAGGATTTTCTAGGCTGAAATGGAAAGAGCCCTGAGCAAGTTGGGGAAAAAGCTTTGGAAGCGGGCCATTAGCAAAGCATTAAAGCCTGAGCTGAATTTGCCTTTGGCAAGTACACGCAGGCTTCCCTGGATTTTGCAGGTTTCTTCCCGGCCCTGATTTGAGATGCTACTGGATGCTGCTGCTCCTCCGATCCCGCAGGTACGGGCTGTCGGGAGCGAGGAGTCCCAGCGCACGTGTACGTCTGTCCTCCTCCGCGCCGCACAGCCCACGGGCTCTCCTTGAGGGCCGTCACGGACTCGGTGGCTTGTGTCGGAGCGATGGCTGGAAAATCCACCTGACAAATTGAAGCAGACACAAAGCAACAGCCTTCCAAGATCAGCATAGGTGACATTGCTTTTCCCCTACCAACCAGCTAGAAAATGAGCAATTACCACCTCCCTGCAGTGCTAGTTAACTCCTACAAAGATACTCAGCGCTGGCCGTGCTGATTAACTCCATGTCCCATACAGCGTTTGCAGTCTGTGGGCTTGCACTCCGAGGAAGTTCAGTCTGTCCTGAGTGTCTCTGGCTTCAAAGAGCCGCAAAACCTGGGAGAATATCAGCGATGTGAAGATCGTTGCTATTGCAGCTCCTCATCGGAAACCCATCAGCCAGGCTAGAGGATGCTCTGTGCCCACAGACCATGTGTTTCACGTCTTGACCAGGAAATCTTTGGGGTTTGTTTTCTTTCTGAGGCTGGGACAGGAGGACAATGCCCCAAAACATTCATTTCCTTGCCTTTCCCTTCCCCCATGCCTACCTGGTTTCCCCCTTCCCTTGCCCTTCTGTTACCTGGCAGGTATATTTATAACCCCATATTGTTATTTCTTCCAGTTCTCATTTTCTATTTTACGGCTTGGCCACCTGGTCAGAGCCTTTTTAATCTGTATGTGGCGTGCGTGGCTGATACAGCCTATAAGAGACCTGTTTTTAAAAATGCGTGCTAATATACCACAGCTTGAAGCACAGAAATACAAATAGTTTCTCCCCCCTCTTTTGGGCACCGCTGCCGGCTGCGGTGTGAGCACACTTGCTCACACGGACATGTGTAGCTGGAGAAGGAGAAAGAACCGACCTATCGAAGGTTTGTTAGGGCCCTTGGAGAGGATCTGGTTAGCCTGGATGAGGATCTAAGGAAGATTTTGCTTGTTCTTTTGTGTGGATTAGGCATTGCCCTACGTGCAGGCTTAAGGTAGGAGAAGGAAAGACCAATGTCACTTGAAATGTAATTGGATCTACGGATCCAAGCAGGAGATTTGTCATTCCATGGGATCTCTTGGATAACAGACGGAGGGTGATGGGACAGTGAGTCTCGGCTGGTACCACCTGGAGACACCAGGTACGGAAAAGCATTTTCTTGTTTCATAGGGCTGCAGCGCCATAAAATTGTTTTATTCTGTACTGAGGCAGGAAAAATTGAAAGGCAACTGAGGAGGAGGTTTCTGAAGTCAGTAGCAGCCAGGAGGACCAAACCCCACTCTGTCCCACCGGCACACGGCAGGGTCCTTCCTACGGCACAGCCTTTGCTGGCACTTCCACCAGTAAAGCCCCATAGTCAAGAAATGGCTCATACTGGAAAAGGGAGCTCCTCTGTTGGTGCAAGGCAATTGCCTCTCCGATGCCGGGATGATGAGGCACCTACAAGCTGTGTCTGTGTCAGAGGACACGTTTTGCTTGCGTACGCCGTAGGTTAGATGGGACATCTCTAGTCACCAGGCTTACACTGGCAAAATGTCAACAGTTTGGTGTAGAACTCCCCAGGCTCCCGTATAAATATAGTGCAGACAGTGATTCATCTGAGTGATGTTAGGAGTGACCTGTTTCTCAGGTTGGGACAGATGAGCTTTGCCCTGAAGGTGACTTAAAAGTTATTCTGGGCTACACTGAGCCCTCTCCATATTTCAGTGTTTACGAGGACGCATGGTGCAGCACACAGCAGAAGGCGGCAACCATCCGAGGTGGATTTGGCCTAAGAGGGGAATAAGTTGATTTTTTTTTTTCTTTAAAAAAAGTGACAATCCTGCCTTTCGGCGGGGGGGGGGGGGGGGGGGACCAAAGCCAAACAAACTTACAAAATAGGACTCTGACACCAGCATGTCTGCAAAGTGCAGATTCTTCTTCTTTTATGGCTTTAGTTTATGACTTCCCATGATCATTTAAAATCTTAACTCGTATTTCTTGTCTGGATGCTAACGATCTGACACTGACTCCCACTCTGGAAATGTGAACTCATAGTGTCTCTGTTTTCCTGTATTGGTTTATGTCTGGATAGGGAAAAGGGTAATTCTATAATTTGGCAAAGCAATGCATAGCAAAGCGCTTCAACAGCTTTTACTCCTCTCTAAAGGGAATAGAAATATATTTAGCCGCTGGAACATCTGCCCCATTAACCTTATCTTTTCTTTTCTTTTCTTTTTTCCTGTGCACTATTGACCTCTTTGAAAGAGGTTTAAATTCTGCTTACCTTGAAAGTCTCGGGGGACGGAAAACAAGCAAGACATTTATCCCAATCAAGAACCTGGCAGCTTCAGATCACTACAGAAAGAGGCAGGTAACATCTGAGTATTGCCAATAAAATACTCTGGAACCTGTGTATTAATCTTAACATAATTGCCCAAAGGGCATCTACTGACCTACTTTACCCTCCCGTGGAAGTTACTGTACAGTTGACAAATGATTTCAACGGAGCCTTAGTGGTCACCTGAGGATGGCCAATATATAGCGCTATATGCTGGAATTTTCATTGCAGCACATAGTTTAAATTACTTTTAACTCTTTGGAAGTGCTTCTTTTTCCTTATAATGGAAATATTTACGTTATCCCATTCAAATGCTCTAAGGTGTCTTTATTTCTCTTGGCCTGGCTCATAATGGTCTAGTTCAAAAGAATTAAAGTTTAAGGGAAATGAGCTTGGCGCCAAGGGAAGTAGGAAAATATTTTTTCCTCTGTAAGACGGATCTGTTTGCGTTAGGAAGGGGCTTGTTTCTCATTTACCGTGTGCAGGGGAGTGTCTGCAGCGGATTCGGGGTCTCTCTACATCACTTTAGTAGCACAGGAAAATAATTGAGAGGGGTTGAAGGTTTGATCCAATGAATTTATCAAGGATTTCCTAAAGGGTGTCAGAAACAATCCAATCTAAAGACAGCAGTGTTGGATGGTAACTTAGCTGTAGACAAATGACCAAGGGACCTCCATGGCTCATGGAGTTATCACTTGCCATTAAGTCTAATAACTCTAGTTAATAATCTGGCCCAAAGGTTTCTTGTACTGTTGTCTCTTCCTGAAAAAAACAAGACTGCTTGTCCTGTAACAGCTATTTTGATAAGTTTCTTCGCAACCTCCATAAACTGGTGATTTTTAGTCTTTGACTTGTGGTTTCCTAAAAACAAATGTCCTCCGTGTAGATTTCCATATGGTTTATCTGAACTTGGTGGGTTTTTTCACTATTTTTTATAGATTGCTACAGAGCAGTGTATTAACCCCAAGGGTCTGCTAGCCACAAGTTGCAGATCACTGTCTTAAATTATTGGAGCGCTTATCTATTAGCCCTGAAGAATTCACATACTAATCCTCACCTAAAACTGTCCCCTTCGGGCATGATCCTCTTCAGACTCAGCACCAGATTGGAAAACTGCCGAAGCCCTGCTGATACCATTAACCCCGTGTCATAATTATTAACAGGAGCAACAGTTCAAGCAGCAGGTCCAAAGCAGACCGTTGCTTGTGGGGCTGACATAAACCATAAGAGTTCTGAGGTAGGTAATTAAAATGTATGACTGCGTTTCATCTTAAGCCAAAACACAGAGCAGAAACAAAAGAAATTTTTTTTTTTCCTGGTCTGTGGACAATGAATAGGATGAACAGAAAGGCTTTTTCTCTTGTGCTCCCACATGATGATTAATCTTCCCAGCATTTGAAGATGTTGGTCATTATTTCCTGGCTTGCCTTGAAATCCCCTCTTAAAAAGCAGCAGGATATATTTGTATGATGAAAGAAGATTTTTGTGAAATATGCATTTGTTTCAACGTTCTTGGAGCAAAGCTAGCCCAACCCTTCAAGGAGAGCAGAGATTATCACATCTGGGGGAAAGCAGAGACTGCTGCAGGCATACGAGGACGTCTCTGGACTCGGGACTGACAATGGCCTACACAGATGGCTGTCAAATAAATGGAAATTCACCCTTAGGGAGATTATTTTCCTTTAACGACTAAACCAGTCTTTAGTGACTACCCAGAAGCCTGGCAGTTTCTGAAGGCATCGTTCTGGCTGGCTCCTCCTGTGGCTGGAAAATTCCTCTGTTGCGTCAAATAGGGTCCCTCGGCACGTTTTTGAGCTGTGCTGGGTCCCCACCGACGTGAGATGAGACTGTCACCTCCTGGTTTCTTTCCAAATACTCGAGATGACTGCAGACTCGTTAGGAAACTTTGAATAGCCAGATTTTGCCTGACAAGGAGGGCAGATCTTCCTGCTCCAAACAACTTGAGATAAAAAAAAGAAAAATCCCACAACAAACTGGTTTAGCAGTAGACAGAGGGTAATTAATTCCCCAGGATGCTGTTGGGACCACTGCATCTTATCCAACTGCTTTTTGGATTGATTCCAGATACTTTTTTTTTTTTTTTGGGGGGGGGCCCAAACCAAATATTTGAGTTTGGTTTAAGATTGTTGCTGTTTCTTAATGTTTCTGTTTGTCAAAATACTGGTTTTATTTCACTTTTCTTAGACACAACTACTCACCAAGTTCATCACCGACTTGTCTGCAGTTCTGGTTAGCCTGAATGGCATTTTCTGACAAGTCAACTCTTTTTTTTTCTGAAAATTATTCTTAGACATTTTCCACCTGGGATCTTATTTCTGAAGCCATCTAAAATAGGATGTTGCTCCACATTCACAACAGAAAATCTGTTGCATTCTTGTGGTTCTTATCTCCTTTAAGTAGGGGAAAACGGAATACAGTCATTCTGATGATGCTGATTTTAATCAAAAAAAAAAAAAACCCCACCCTTGTGCAGTCTGCTACATTAGTCACCTGGTGTTACAGGAAAATAATAAACTAGAACTGTTTCTGCTCTTTCCTCCGTGTACCTTATGCTATGTTTCTCCTTTTGCGCTATTTTTCATCTTGTTTTATATTTTCCCTGGCACAGCAGAGGTAAGATTGTTGAGACATAGACCTTTACTGTAATTAAGCAAGATTTCTCCTCTTGTGAAAGCTCATTCCTACCCAATTCTGGTTTGAGACACATAGAACAGATTGTTATCTCAGATGTGAATGGCTTTTTCCCTTTTTCTTAGAAAACTGATAAGTCTGGCTGAGGTGGTGGTGGGTTTTATATTGTGCAAATGTCTCCTGCTAGCAGAGAACTGCCATTTGAATTCTCAGCGAGACTTCCGTGCATCCCTGAGTGTGAGTCTTAATTCAGATAATTAATATATTGTGTGTATGAATATGACGGTAAAAGAAAAAGTCAAACCTGCAGATCAGAGCATGATGATGCGTCTCAATTCAGAGGTTTGGGGGGTAGATACGCTATTTTTCTGTGGTTTGAATTTGGCTGTAGCTGCTACTAGCATTTCAATAGCTTCATAGGCAGGGTGAGCTGCCTTCTCTGCGTCAGCCATTCACTCTTGACTGGTAAGGAGATGAAGGGGCTCGGTAGCCCCTTGTTTTGCAGGTTTAGCACGTGAAAATTGTATGCCTGTACAGCACAAACTAAATGAAATCAGGGCAAAACCCACTACTAGTTGACCTGTTCTTGTTACTTACAGCTTGCAAACCTCCTCCTTGGCAGCACAAGATGGTCAACAGATGCTGCTGGGTTCACTTGGAAGGAGGAGGAAGGCCACTCCAAAGAGCCATGCCTTAAACATGTCTTTGTACCCCTTCGTCACTTCCTTTACACATCAGTTTTCTCACACCGTATGTAGGTTGGTACTCCAGGCTGTGGCGGGAGGGAACTTTGTTGACTGAAGTCATCTAGGCTATATACCCACCCTGTCTAGGTGACATCGCCATGGTTACGTTATTATAATTTAGCCTTTCAAGTGTCTTATTAGAATACCTCCTACCAAAATGATCCCAGTAACCCATCAGCACATGGTCTAATCTAACAAGCAGTCATGCTTTTTGCTCTTTGTTCCGTAAGTAACACAAGGCAACAGCACGCTCTCCTAGGTTAAAAGCGAGCTACTACGTTGTGGAACCGCAATCCACTCTCATATAGCAGATAACGAATTTCCTAATTATCTACGCTTCTCAGGAGCCTTGTGTCCTCTGCTTGTGTTTCTAAAACCTTAAAATAATCAATATCAGACAGATTTTTTCTGTCCTGAGTCATTACAGGCCATCGGGGATTGTTTTGCTCCTTCTCACTGCGTGTAGATGAGCCCTGCTTCGAGAAAGTTTAAGGCTGTTGTTTGCATAATGTATCAGCCAGTTTAAATGTATAGATTTCCCCTTATCTGATCACAACCAGATAAAACGACAGTAGCTGCAGTGAGCCTGACAGCCTACACACGTCTAAGCCTTTAAACAGACATTAGACCTTGCTGCTCGCAGGTGAGGAAAAGCGGTCTTGGGGCTGCACGGAGAGGGGAGATGCCTCAGAAGCTTTGTCCTCCCCAAAATGTTCCCCGCTGGGTCACGCGTGAGTAGGAGCCCGGAGTGGGAAGAGCCAGCAGCCATCCCACGCAGCGGGAGCCCTCCGTTCCCAGCGGGAGACTCGGCAGCTCATAAGATCAGGCTTCACAAAGCTGAGCAACAAATTAGGCTCCACGCCACGGTAAAGTGTCAGAAATCTTTTAACTATGCGCCGAAAGATGGCACCTTGTTCTGTCAACCTCCGCGCTTGTTCTTTTAGAGGTAAAGGATTCCTTCCTTTTTAAAGCTGGCAGTTTCACCAGGTTTTGTTGTCACTATCTATACTTTGTAGTAGCTATCAACAAAGTTTAGGCATCTGGTTTACATGCTAAGGCTGCCCTGTTTTAAGGATGCATTTAAATGTACTATCCCTTTCCACTTCAATAAAACAAGGCTGAGTTGTTGGGTTGGGTTTTGCTGCCTTTTTTTTTTTTTTTTTTTTTGGCAAAATTACTTATGTCAACTCTGAAACTGTCTGCCAGATCTATGGAGCCTTTCTTCCATCTGCCTCCTCTAGCCTTTCATTGCTGTGATGTCTAAAAAAAAAATAAATCACAGGTTTGAGTGGTTCTGAGAGTTGGAGAGGGCTTTCTGGCTAAGAACCGGAGTGCTATTCCAGCACGAGAGACATCCCAGCCGCTCCCGCAGCCAGAATGGGAGCGTGTTCTACAGCAAGGGAGGGGGGAACCTCAACCCTGCTTCTAAAAGATAGGCTGGAGGCTTGAGCATAATTATCTTGCCAAACTCTTTTGCCTCTAGTATTATCTATCACTCTGTAGTTTTCTCCCTCACAGAAAGGTAGATATTAAATTCTATTTTTCTTATGGCCATAAAAAAAGTAATTTTCTCAAAATTATGTCTTCCAATCCTGCTAAAAACAAGAACTATAATGCAGCAGGACCCCCATCTTTCCAGTAATTACACTCTGCCTCCTAACTCCTTCAACACCAATTTCTCAATTTATTTAGCTTATGTCTGGAACTGCAGTCATAGGCAGAGACTGGGCTCTCTGTCTTCTTATTACACAGGCTAAATTGTTTTAAAAATGTAATTAAACATTTACCTTGAAGACAATGCTTTGTCTTCTTAAAGAAGAATGATATCTTAATTTAACCTAATTTAGAAAACCTTTAATTTCTAAGCATTTACCTTCAAGACAATGTTAAGCTAAACACAAAGCAAAATAAAGAGATTTCTTAATTTAACTTAATTAAAAGATAAGCCTTCAACTTTTCTATCACTGCTGTATAAAATGAAGAGCTAGGCATAGCCTTTTGGTTTGCTCAGAACTGTCTATTTTTTTTTAAATTTTTTTTTTTTTTTTATCCCTTTGGTTTGTTCTCAGCTGTCGATTTTATTATCCTCCTTGATGCCCCTAAATCCTCTTAGAAAGCAGAGCTATCTAACCTTTTTGGTCCTGGAGCCATCTATAAGAAGATCAAGGGACCATCACTGCAATAGTGGAGGCTTTTGGTTTGGTGGGGTTTTGTTTGGACTTTTTTTTTATTATTATTTTGTATAAGGCTGAGACAAAATGCAGCTGCCTGATGTCTCCCCAGGGAAGAGGAGATCTGAGGAGGTGAAGGATTTTATTTCCCCCCCCACCCCCTTCAGTGCAAGGCTGAGGCAGGGGGTTAGGTGTTGGGAGAAGGGATGATGGAAGCCCGTGGCGTGATGGTCCTTTGGGGACCACTGATAAATGCACGAGGCAGGGCAGCAGTAAAAGCCTTCCCAACTGCACCGATGCTCAAAATAACGGAGCTGGCAGCTGGCTTTCAGGTTCCACCCCCCCCCCCCCCCCGAGCAGCTGCCCTGCGAAGGCGTGCAAAGAAGCAAAACCAAATCCTTTGCAAGGAGCTCCCCTGGGCTCCAAGGAGCCTGTGGAGCATCTGCCGCCTTCAGCGAGGCTCCGGCACGACCTGCCAAAACGGCACGGCCAAATCTACTCCCTTCTCCCTCGTGGTGCAGCTACAGGGCAGAGAAGGGAGAGCAGCTGTGCAGAGCGCTCGGTGCTCCTCGAGCAGCTGCTCCGGAGGAAACCGTGCGCGGTGGCTGGGAGACGGTGCCCGTGTTTTCGTCTTGCTCAGGCTGAAGCGGTCCTGCCTGCAGATCGCAGGGGATGGTTCAAAGGACACGTTTCAAAACCAATTAATCAAGACGCAAATGTGCCTCTGAGGGTGGTTGCGGTCAAGGTCCACCAGGCAGCTACCAGACAGCTAAAAGCACAAAGCTGACTTTTTATTTTGACTAGATAAAAACCTGCGGCAGTTGTGGAGGTGTAAGGAAGGGTGATGTTCACCAGCCTCGGGCACAGCCGGGCCGATAGCGGCTCCCAAGTCCTGCTCCTAGAGCTGCTCTGCCGCCTGCTTTGGATCACTTAGAGCACTCTTCAGAGCAAAATGAGAACGTAACTGATTCTCAGCTGAACCGTTCAAAATGTGGGGCTTCCACGTGCTCCCGCTAGACTCAGCAATCAGATCAGGTATTTCTTTCCCGTGGCGTTAGTTATTTATGAAGAAGGAGCACGCTGAGCGCAGGAAGACGCAAACAGCAGATGATTTCTTTCCTCGCAGCTCCAGCTCCTTTCCAGCCTACAAAATGTTCCCTTTTAGCTCTTCCAAGTTTAGTCACATCAATACTTGGGCGGCTGCAGTTTACCCTTTCCTGTCAGCCCCCTCGCAGCACCCAAAAACCACCTCTGGTACCTCTGCCCAGCCAGCTCTTTCTGAGAGGTTTCAGATGCCTTCAGTTTTGGGTGGTGGCCTTTTTCCTCTTCCGTTGCTAATTTTGTAGATTTTTGTCGTTTGGGGTTGTGGGTTTTTTTTTTTTCTTTCACACTTATAAGCATTAACGCTTCAGTTCACCATCTTCACCGCGGATACAGCATTGCCTCGCAGTGTCTGTCAGACGTGGTTAGTGCTTGTGGGGTATGTTGAAGGTTAAAGCGGGATGAAGATTTAAGTGCCTGGGATTTAGATGTGCTTTGTGGTAGTTGACTTTGGGGGGGTCATAAAACCCAGAAAGAAGAGTTTTGTGTGAGGGAGGTGGTTCCCAAACCATTCCCGGTCCCTCTCTGAGGCTCCCGGTCAGGGAACCAGCTGCCACCGCACGCCCTGGGGACAAGACCTGGGGGCTTTGACCTCCTGGCACACACCAGACCTCGGGTGGCTGCTATGGGGGTTGTGCGGGTAAATCCGCCCCTCCAGAGCCCCCACAACGGGTGAGAGGAAGGCGGCGGCCGCAAACCCCTCCCTCCCCGACCGAGCCCTCACAGCTGCTGGAGCCGCCCCGCGCCCTCAGCCCCTATTTAAAGTAGCTGGGCCCCCCTCCGCCAATCACAGCGAGGATGGGGCATTCCTCGCAGCCAATAGGAGACTGGCTGGAGGAAAGGGGTGGGGCGAGACGCTCCACCAGCTCGAGCCAGGCAACTGTGGTAAACAAGAGGGCGGGTCTCTCGGTTTTCCTGGCGTTTGGAAGAGCCAACGGGCGAGGCCAGCCTCCGTCAGACAGCCAATAACAAGCGAGGGCGGGGCGCGGCCTTGGGGGCAAGCGTCACAGCGGGCAGGGCCTGGTCTGCTGATTGGTTCGCGACGCCCCCGCCTCCTCCCCTGAGTGACCGTTGGCAGGAGGAGGGGCGGGGCGAGGGGCGGGGCTGCCGGCGCTGTCGCAGTGAGCGGCGGTGGAGGCGGGCGGTGGAGGCGGGCGGGTTGCGTGTGGGGGCACCGGGCAGCGCAGCCCGGCGGGTCCCCTTCGGCGGGGAGGAAGGCGGGGCGGGGAGGAGGTGAAAAGCAGAGGCCTCTAAGTAGCTCGATGCAGTTAGGTTCTTCCCTCCTGGGTGCTCGGATGGGCAGGAGAGAGGAGCTGCCCCCCTGGAGAGCCCGGCAGGCAGCCAAGCCTCTTCTCCTCTTAATTTAACGGGCACTTTGCGAGCGCTGACAGCAGCGAGGGGTTCTCGCAGCCGAGATGCGCAGGCAGGACTGAGAAGGCTGTGCTCGCTGTAGGACCCAGAGTGGCTCGGACTTGTCAGAGGGGTGAGTAAACAGGGCTGGGGGCAAGGAGAGCGTCCGCCCGGCGGGTTCGAGGGGGCAGCGCCGTTCCCACCCGTAGCGATAGAGGTGACTTGGGGTTTGTAGGTAGGTCTTTGAAACGCGTCCTGCTGCTTGAAAGTGTTTCTGCTTGCTTTCGCGGTGTGAAAGTTGAGCTCTGTCTCTCCCAGCGCACATAAGGAGGGGATTGGGGTGGGGGGGGGTGAATAACTCCACAGCGAGGCAGAGATTTGGCAGAAAGGGGAAATTTGCTGGTTCTAGTTAGCAAAAACAAAATCCGTAGATTTTTTTTTCCCCTCAAGAAACTTAGCCCCAGCCGAGCTTTCCGCATGGCTTGTTTGCAGCCCCATCGTCCCCAGCCCTCTGCGGGCGAAGGCAGCTCCTGGCAGCCTGGGGAGGAGCGGAGCAGCCCCGTCCCCGTCTGTCTGCTCTATCCCTGGGCACCCTGCCCCTCCCGGGGGGCGGTGGGGGGGTAGTTCGCCCCTCGTCAGGGTGCGGATCCTCCTCACGGCCCCAGGGCTGCTCTGCCAGAAGAGCCCGGCAGCCCGGAGATGTAGGGGATGGTGCAGAGCCGGGAGCTGCTCGCAGACCAGACTGATGGACTTGATGGCAAGTCCGGAGAGAGGGGAAAACGAACTAGTGTGGCTGGAGGCGGGGGGGACGGCTGGGGAGGCGGCAGACCCTCCGGGACAAAGGCTGTAACGCCGGCTGCATCCGTCTTGGTGTTGAATGAACGCGCTCTTATCTCCCCTCCCTCGCAGAAATGCTGCAGCATGAACCCACCGCCTAGAGAGAAGGGATCGTACCTTCTCGGCGCCGTTCCCTGAGCCAGCCCGACAGCAGCCGTCCGGCGGGGAGCCTGCACGGGGGACTGACGCCGGGAGCAGCCCAGCCCAGCCCTGCCGCCCGGCTCCGGCGGGATGCTTTCGTCGCCGCCGCCTTCATGCCGAAAGGGAGGACTCTGAATCGCCGCTCCGCGCCCTGCGAGCCTTTCGGGCAAGGACCCCGGGTAGCGGCGGGGCCCCGCGGCTCAGCCCGGTCCGGAGCCATCCACGTGTCACCCACCGGCGTTCCCCGGTGAAGGCGCCCGCTCCAGCCGGCGGTGCGGGGGGGGCATCCCTGAGCCTTTCGCCGCAGAAACCAGCGGCTCCCCCCGGGGTGGCGGCGGATCCCGCCCGGCGGCTGCGACCCGGTGCCCCATGGTGCTGCTGCGGAAGCTGCCGGGCATGCCGGGCTGGCCGGCGGCGCTGGGGCTGCGGCTGCCGCAGAAGTTCCTGTTCCTGCTCTTCCTCTCGGGCCTGCTCACCCTGTGCTTCGGGGCCCTCTTCCTTCTGCCCGATTCCTCCCGCTTCAAGCG